>PVJH01006943.1:0-97045 GCA_004026705.1 Nesogale talazaci
CCCCCTCTGATAACCTCAGAAACTGTAACAATAATAGAAGTAACCATTGATGAGAAGATAAAGTATAATGGTTAAGATTTGCTATAACTAAAAGAACCCTGCTCGTATTAATAAATCAATGAAGAACTACCTCTAAGATCCTGGTGTCAGTAATGGGTCACTGTGGTTAGTTTATTTGTCTTACCCATGCTCATGCTTCATGTTTAGACACTGGAAAATTCAGCAACAAGCAACACGCTCTCCAGCATCTAACATGAATTAAGAATAGATGCTTAATAATAAAGAATTTCAACAATGTTTCCCCAAGTGAGAGGCACCACCTCTGAGAGTGCTGGAGCTATCCAGAGGGCTGGCAGAATCAAGAACTACCTTTTATCTTCGACTATGGGCTAGAACACAAAGGTTTTTCACGGCTAGGGAACCTCTGAGTAATTCTGTTTGTTTGTTTGTTTGGTTGGTTGGTTTGTTGTTTGTTTTTCTGAGACGGGGATGGTAGCACCAATCAATTTGTGAAACCATGATTTAGAGTACTAATAAAATGTGCAAGTAATATATTTGATCATAATTTGATTAATTATAAATCTCAATTCCTAAAATAATCATTTAATAATATTAGCTAAGATATTTATGGAATGATGTGTTTGGTGGTGGGGGGGATATCCCACAGTTTTCTCAATGGCCCCTATGGAACTCTGAGATAGTGACAATGACCCAGTCCTCCCTGATTGACATATTAAGAAATGGAGGCTGGCAGGCAGGGAAGGAGGAGGAAGAAATGGGGAGCTGTTATCAGGGGCTCAACTGGGAAGAGACTACTTTGAAAATGATGAAGGTGGCTTATGTGCAAATATGTTTGACACATTGGATGAAGGAATGGGTTGTGATGAGACATGTGAGAGCCCCCAAGAGAAGTATTAAAAGAAAAAAAGATAAGCATCTAATACCTAGGGCTCAAGTAGAAAGAAAATGATGATGGCAACCTATGTACAAATGTGCTTGACACAATGGATGTGTGTGTGTGTGTGTGTGGATTGTGATAAGAGCTTTGAGAGCCCCCAATAAAATGATTTAATAAAATTTTAAAAAGAAACCAATGCTGGTAAAACTAAATTCCTGTCCACTCCCATGACTGGTTGGAGGCAGAACCCTAGGAAACTTACGAATTCCAAGGTCCACAATGCAAACTTTTCTTTCCACCAGACCAGGGTGCTGAGACAAATTTTTAGGAGCAGCAAACTCCTGCATTCAGGATTTCCCATCTCAGGAAAGAGTAAATAAATAAGTAACGTCTGCCTTCTTCTGATACGGGAGACTTAGACGCTCGAGCTGTCCCTTGGCTCGACGTGCTGGAGATTAAAGAAGTAACTGTCCTCCAGAATTCACACTCAGAAGGTGATGAGAAATCATCCATTATTGTCTGGAGCAAAGAAAGAGAGCAATTTACAGCCAACCATGAATACTTAATCATGAGGCCCAGAGACGTGGCTCATATTAACAGAGCCAAAATAAATCAGCGATAAATCCACAGCTGCCTGCATCATGGCACCCGGAGGATAAATCAAGGGATTCGGCGTGAAGGAGTCTGTCTGTGCAAAAGAGAATTATTAACACATGGCAATCCTCTTCGCTGCCCATCCCCCAGCACCCAGGCCCCAATTGCACCCGACGATGATGACACAGATGATGATGACGACCACAAGTAACAAGACTGCCCATTCAAGAGTCAGTAATTGGAGCGCCATGGCAAAAGCAAACACTTTCATTCCTCCTCAAAGGCCCCCAGCTGTCTCTCGGTTAATTTTCCAGTGGATAAATTTGTGACTTTGCGACAAGCCCAGTAAAACTTCATTAATTGAGACTGCCCAGGGGACAGGAGTCTGGGTTAGTGAAAAGCTCACATTTCACATTTATAATCAAGGAAATGCATTGCTTGTACTTCCAAGAGCACAGGGTAATTGGAAGTAGATTAGCAGAACAGTGCATCATTGTGTGTGCTTGAAAGGAAAAGGGGGAAATAAATCTATTTTTACCTAAAGATCATTTTTCCATAGAGTTGCTTAGACCTATTTAGTAAAGAAAAAAGAGAGAGAGGAAGATTTCTGCTTATGATTAGCATAGCAATTATGTGCAAATGGCACTCGAAATCACTTGAAATGTAGAAAACATATAGCACTTTGATTCTACCCCCAGCTCTAAAGGATTTTAATGTTACATGTTCTAGCTAATAGCCATGGGCATCTTGGGTAGCCTTTAACCTAGTCCTTTCCCCCCCCCAAAAAAAATGTGTCCAGAAACCAAACCCACTGCCAGGAAGTTGATTCTGACACATACCCACACGACAGAGGATTACTGAGACTGCAAATCTGTATGAAACAGACAGCTTCAATGCTCCTTTGCAGAGCAGCAGGGTAGGCTTGACCACAGTGGGGTTCACAGATTAATGCCTAGCCCACAGTGTCCCAGAGCTCCTTTGACTCACTACGAGATCGCTAAAATGAATGTAGTTCCAGAATGTATTATCTCTTCATGGGATATAGCACTTTCCTTGTTCCCTTCCTTGGTCTCACCTTGCTAACCCTCTAGTCACTTGAGTAAGTTGTGGGACTCTTACAATCGCTGCTTCTTCTCAAGGGTTGCTAAAAAAAATAGTATCTTCCCAGTCAAAATTAGTTACTACTTCTCACCTATTTGCACTGCATAGAGAACTGATTCCTGCTAAGGGGGTATGAATACAGTGACAACTGTTTGCTAGCTTCTCTTTCAATATTCTTCATCCAAACGTGTCACATGACATGATAGCAGTGCAGAGAGGTCTTCGTGTTTCATGTCGCCCATCTGTTCTCTGCTTCCCTACACATGGGTAACAGAATCTCTATTCAGAGCACAGCAAGAGCACAGGGAGAGCCCTGGGTTCCCTTCCCCTATATGATGTGATGTAAATCATGGGAATCTCAATGGACTGGTGTATACTGAGCAAGGGTCCAGGAAGGAATACAGGGACACTCTGCCTCAAGACAGCTTTCAGCACCAGACATTTTTCTCCATTTGGTGCATGAAGAACTGAGAACTGTAATAATGACACAGTTGCCCAATATGTCACAATGAATGCCTGATTGATTTGGTCTTCAAACACAGGTTCATTTAAACCTGGTTCATTGTGGTCTCCCTTGAGAAGATTTTACTCAACGCATGCCCATCAGAAATCCATTTCCATAGCAATGCTCCTGGGAAATATATTTTAAATTCATCTCATAACTTCTCCTGGTGAAGGAATGAATACAGGAAGTGGTTGTGAAATGCAAAACTATAAAGACTATCAGTGAAAGAATTGGGGAACTTGGGAACCCCAACAAATGGAATAATTGCACTACCAAATATAACTGAAAACATACAAACAGCAATGGACACACTAGGTGGCTGGGACTGCCTAAATCATAGACACGCAGGCAGCACAACACTTCAACAAAGTGTCAAAACAGAACCTTCCCTGGGGAAAATATTTTTAGCAATGTGGTGTTAGGTAAAGGTCTAAAATGCATAGAAACCTTCAACTCCTCATTAAGAGAAAGACACAAAATCCAATTTAAGAATGAGTAGAAGGCAAGAAGATGACACACTATGCCAAGGAAAACATGCAGGTAGCCAACAAACATATGAGGTGATGCTGTAACCATTAGTCACTAGTGGACTATGAAATGCTGCAACCCCTGAGGACAATGGTTGATGCTTCCTTCAAAAGTTAGAAATAGAAACATCATATGACCCAACAGGCTCTCTACTTCAGTGGTTCTCAGTCTGTGGGCCACGACCCCTGAGGGGACTAAACAACCCTTTCAAATGACACAGATGCATAACAGTTGCAAAATGACAGTGATGAACTAGCCAAGAAATTAATTGTATGGTTAGGGGGGGGTCACCCCAACATAAGGAACTATATTAAAGAGTCACAGCACTGGGAAGGTTAAGAATCACTGCTCTACTTAGTCTATGCCCTGGAGAAAGAAGAGTCACAGGACAAAAAGATAATATGCACACTCATGTCAATTGCAACACTATTCACAATAGTAAAAAGAAAGAATGAAACCAAACTAAATACTCACCAGTAGAAAGATGGATAAACAAACTGTGGTACATATACACCATGGACTCCTATGCTACATTAAAGAAGAACGATTAATTTCTGAAACACCCCATTAGGAGGATGAACCTGGAGGACATCATACTATGTAAATTAAACCATTTCACCAGGACAAATTCTATACAAGTCCTTTACTGTAAAATGTCAATAAGAGACTTTCAAATGAAAATAAACTTACTTTTAAAAGGTCAGCTGAGCTGGAAAGAGGAGAGTGAAGTGCTGGGCAGGGGACAGGCCTGTGTCAACATGGGGGAAGGGGAGAGGCGATTACAAGATGGAGGGTAGATACATATACTGTTCATAACAGGCAATAGTAATGAAAACTAAAAGAAGAATGAGGTATTTTACTCACATGAGAACCAATTTATGACTGAGTCTTTGGAATGGAGCCCTGTTTCTAAGCAGGAAACTACCTGCATATGATAAAGTGAATACACTTGGATAGACAGATAGATATAGATATAATTTCCAAACATATATTGACTGCTTCATAGTCAAGATCTCCTTGGCATTTATCTTCTCAGTACAACTTTGGATAATATCAATCTGATGTAAGGTTTTGGGGGTGAATGAAGAGACTGAATATATAGAAAACATCTCCCTTTGTGTCTGGCGTTCAGTTGAAATAATACTCAGTGTAGAGAAACACATTTCCCCCCTTCCTTACTTTCACTTCCTTTCATCTAAATATATATATGTGTACATAATTACCACTATTATGACTATACATGTTAAAATACATTTGTGAGGGCCCTTCATAAAGTTTGTGGCAAAAAGAGTTAAAAGACAATGGAATTTTTCCACAGTGTTCTTGTAACAATCTTTAGGAACATTGAGGTCCAAAAATTAACATGATTTATCAAGATAACTGATCATATGACAAAGGAAGGAAATTGTATGGCAGACACTACCCTAGGTACTCTATGTCATATCTAGAGCTATCTTGATTGATAGATAGATGATGATAGATAGACAGATAGATAGATGATAGATGGTAGATGATGGATAGATAGATATAGAGATAGATAGACAGACAGACAGACTGACTTGCCTACATATGTAGATAAGCTCACATAGTAAATGTTGGCAGATTTAGACTTGAGTCTTGCATTTGATAGAGGCAGCAATGTTTCACTGCAGAAAGCTCTTGGCTCTGAATTGACTCTGTCATATGGGACACCCACTCTTCTCAGTACACTAGAAACCCAAACTCACAGCCATTGGCCCTATAGAGAGGCTATAGGATGGGATAAAACTGCCTCTGTGACTTTCAGAGACTATAATTTTTTATGAGACTAAAGAGCCCCGCTATTGTCCTGGGAAGCACCTGAGTTAGAAAACTGCTGGCCTTGAGAATCACTGACCAATGTGTAATCACAACGTTCCTGAGACTTTGATAATCTAATACAAGGAATTAAATATTGAGAAAGCCTTGGTGGTGTCCGGCATACACTATTCTATGATTTGAACAAAGGTGTTGAAATATCATGCCCATTGTTAGGGTCTCTGTTTTCTTCCACTAGCGATGATTACAAGTGGAAGATGAGGTGCTCTCTCCCCTGGAGAGGAGTCATCTCAGAAACCCTACACACCATCGCATTCTGTTGGATCACTACGAGTCAGAAGCCACCTGAGAGCTTTTGGTTTGGGGCTTCATGTGAGAATCCAGGGTCCTGGTCATGTAGTGGATCTAACGTCTGGCCACTAATGAAAAGGTTGGCATTTCAAACCACCTGAACACTGCCAGGGGGCTCAAAATATAAGGGTGTCTGTTCGTTCCTATAAGGGTGTCTGTCCAAGAAAGATGAGGTTGTCTGTTTCCATAAAGACTTGGAGTCTCTGAAACCCTAATGACCATGAGCTAATCCTGTGGCCCCCCCAAGCTGCTCAGGGGGAGAAAATCATGGTGCTTTGTTTTGTAAGGATCACAGTTTTGTAGAAGTTTTGGACACCCTCTGTCCTTTAGGGTCCATGTGAGTGGGAATTGGAAGCAATTAGGATGATTTTCTTCTCTCTGTGCAAATGCCAGGGGTACGGTACAAATAAAAGGGAAAGGGCGATGATATCATGAATTGAATTCCCATAAGAGAAGTAATAAGTAAATGTACAAGCATAAGAAAAGGCCTGCGGACTGCTAAAAGGACAAACCAATCTGCCTTGGAAGTATATCCTGAGTGTTCCTCAGAGGCAAGGACAGTGAGACGTTATCTTACATACATCGGATATGTTGTCAGGAGAGACCAGTCCCTGGAGAAGGACACACACTTGATAAACACAGAGGACGGCCCTCAAGGAGATGGACTGATACAGTGTCTGCAACCATGGCCTCAGGCACAGGAACAATTGTGAGGATGACACAGGACCAGGCAATGTTTCATTCTGCTGTGCATAATGTTGCTGTGCATTAATCTTGACTTGATGGCCTCTAACTACAACAGTAAGAGATATACAAGATAGTGCCCAACTGTGACTAAACATATGGTGATGGGAGAATAAGTGGATGGGGAGGATTATGACTTGAGCATTCTTCCGACTGTAAATGTCATTAACTACATAGGATTTTCAGTGGTAGGATTCAAATAATTTAACAACCAGTTCAATACCCTAATGACCATTTTATGTATAAAAATATATATACCAAAAGGTCATTTATTATTTCATATGGCTAATAACTTAAATAATAACAATAAAAGAGGTACACTATACTGGATTATAAAAGTTCTAAAAGATTAATGAAAAAATATTAAATCTTACCTGACCACAGCTATGAAACTGGTATTTATTTCCCTGTTGGTTTCTTTCTCTTTTTTTAACCTTTTATTGAAATCCACATATTGTATGATTGAACAGTCTTATTGAGAAACCACAGTGCACATAGCATAGGATTGAGCAGTCCAATCATTGAAACTCATCAGGGGGGAATTTTATAACCATCACCACATCTACCTGAGAGCATTCCCACCTCTCCCCCACTCCCTCCCTGGTCCATATTGCTTTCTGATTGGCAGCCTCACATGCAATATCTTTTCGCTTTTATCTGAGCATCATCAACTGTGTGGTTTATCTGTCACCATCTCTTCCCTGCCCCGCTGGAGTTGCATTCTGTTCCTTTAGAGGAAGGTCGATTCACACATAGTCATTACATTTGATAGAAATAGTAGTCAGGCGACTTTTCTCTGAACATGTTATGTTCATATTTGAAAAATCCCTCTCTGCTTCTGCTGAACTTACAGCATTTTTTGGTGACAATATTTTCAGCTCTTTGAACACTTTAAGGAATTGCATAATTCTGGGAATTTTCTAGAAGGTTTTCCAGAAATCTTGGTAATCATTCTTATTCATTTGGTACTTACAGTGTCATTAGACATGAGCAATGATTTGCCAGTTCTTTTCCATAAAACTGGAACATCTCCAGTAATCTAGCTCCAAATAATTGAGAAAGTGCGATTTATACATATCTTGAAATTGGCTACAGCTTCTTTTGAATATTCAGTCTGTTTAACAGTGTTTTCTAGACGTTTCCTTCCCAAGAAATCCCCCCAAAATGAGTGACTTTCTACAGATTTTATATTTTGGAAGATTTCTGAAGTAATTACTTCATCAACTTTTTGTTTAACCATTGAACTCTATATTTATATTGCTTTGATGTGTCTAACTTCCTATTGGTCTTATTGATCAGGAAACAAAGTGCACTCACAATATCTTTTGGGAATTTGAAGCATAACACAAAGTTGAAATGGATGACAGCATGTACTTCCCCCCTTATGTTATAGGTTTATTTCCTGACGTAACAAACAGAAGGGAATAAAAATGTCCTCTTTCATTGAGAGTATAATGAGTTTTATGACATGAATACATATGACAAGCATCATTCCATCAAATTTGTTGTGTCTACGGACAGAAAGAACTTACTATAGCCTTTTAGAATAAGGCGTTGCACGCCAGAACGCTAAAATTGAGTAAGGAAAGTAAATTTGTGATTTCTGCATGGGAAAGCTGCCCAGTTCCTATTGTAGAGAGTATCCTGATTACAAATGCCATTTCAACGATTGGTTTACTAAACTTCACAAAAAAATAAATATCCCTTGTGCTGAACTGGTAAGAACAGGCTGAACCCCTCCACTGAGTGTTTTCCACCATGCTGGGATTCCAGCCTCCTGGGGATGTTTGGGTGCCCACGCCCACGGCCCCCACCACCTGCCTGAACATCCTGGACACTGGGCTCCAAATGTACTTCCTGATATAGCCAATGAGGAACCGGAGACTAGTGGCATAAATTCAAGCTCCCAAGGCCCCCCTTTGTTGTGCCATTTCCCCAACAGTGAGATATGAAGGACGCCACATCCCCACAGAGCCTCAATTCTCCCCTCTGTTTAGAAAACACAGTCAGCCCTCAATTCTCTGCATGATAAAGCCTGCTGATAAAGGCCAAGTGGTTATGGGGAAATCGGTGTTGTGAGAAAATTACATAACTGTCAAACAACATCATTATATAACTGCCAAATTACATCATTACGCACGTGCCCAACCACGGAGAAGCATAGCCCAGCCAAACCGACACATAACCTCCACCATCCAGCCAGAGTGGCGCTCGCCTCACACCTCAGCCAGACACTGTGTGCAAAATCGTCATATGTCTTGCTGTTTTTCACAATGCAAAATGAGATCGTCCAGAAGTGAGAAATGGGTGTGCTTTTGAAATCCCAGGTTTCTTACAACTTCGTGTGTATGTGTGTGTGTGTGTGTGATATTGCCACTACTTGTATTTCTCCAATCTGACAGTTAAAATGGTGTTTCCCATATTTTTTGCTCAGGGTTCTCACTGTAATGCACGTCTGGACTCAGAGACCGTGGATAAGGAGCCCTGACAATGTGAGCATTTAAGCGCCCAACTGTTCACAGAAAGGTCCTGGTTTTCCTCACCCCAGCAGTTCCATGGGAGAAGCAGCAATCTAGCCTCTAATGACCACAGCCTTTGAAAGCTGGGCAGTTCTTCTCTGTCATAGGGCGTTCCTGTGAGTTAGAAGCAACTCAGTGGCATTTAACCACAGTAGATCGTGGGTAGGAGCTGAGATTCACTCTCACTAACAGATGATGCTAATCTAAAGTGACCAGACATTCCACTATTTAACAATTTGTCCACATTCCACAGCATTTTAAAATTAAATAAATATTACAATACTATTTTTGCATTCCATGGACATTTTTGTTACTCCATATAGACCAAATTTTTAATCAAGAATTCCTTGCCCTCCACCCCAGTCAATGGTGTCCACTTAAAATCTGGTACAGTAGAAATCAAAGGGAAAAAGGAAAAGCAATTTATTTCTATTGGCTTTAAAAGAAGGAAAACATTTTCCCTCCATCCCACTCTAACTGAGAACGTGATATCCCTGCAGGAATGGAGGCAAGAAAAGAGAGAGAAGGCAAGTGAGAAATGAATGAATAGATTCTGTGAGAAGACGGAAGGGGCAGGGGGTGGGGGTGGTTCGGGGAAGGGAATTGAGTCAGGGTCTGCAGACAGCTCAACCTTCTCCCACCGGGCCCTATCGATGTCAGTGCCCAGGAGGTGCCAGTGCATTGAACCTCCTCTCCATAGCTGAACCTCCTCTCCATAGCTGGAGGCCATTACCTAGAAGCTGTTCTAATTTCTGAGGCTTCCCCATGAGCTTTTGCTTTGAACAGTGTGGTACTCCTTGCAGACCGGTTAATCCCAGCAAGACCATGGGCATCTGTCCATTACCACACCTCGTGTTCCCAACATAATGCTAAGCCCCAGGACAAGATGATCAAGCTCCGGGGAGCTCGGATGGTGGCCAGTGTGACTGGGGTGATGGTGGTGGGTGTGGTATGGCAGGAGTCACTTTACCCAATGAGCAAGTAAGCACTGGCTAGCTTTCTTTACTTAATAATTGGCTGTGAAAATTTTCAAATCTTTTCACCACCTCAATGGTTTCACTTCTAAATGTGGCACTCCTAACCTCACGGCACCTTCCGGCAAAATCAAAACCTCTCCAGATTACAATCCCTTCTCCAGTCTTGCAGGGTTCCCATGCGTTAGCATCAACTTGATGGCAGTGAGTTTAAGTTTGGGGTTGCTGATTTTTTAGCACAGAGATTGAATGCCTAATGAGTAAGGTAGATGTAGTTACATGTGTGTTAACTAATCTGTAACAAACACTTTCACGTGTCTTTCTTCACCTCTTTGATGTGGTGAAATTGCTCACTACAAATTAGTCAATAGCAGGGGAGTGGGCTGAGGGAGGTGTCGGGCAGGGTGAGCTATGACAGAACGATAGTAATTTATAAAGTATTGAGGGTTGATGGTGGAGGGAGAGCAGGGGAAGAAGGGAGGGCTTGGAAAAGGTGGATGTTTGGAGAATGATGATGGCAGCGGATGTGCATATGTGCTTGGCACAGTATCTTTATTTATGTATTGGAAAAATGATGTACGAGCCCCTAATAAAATGATTTTTAATTAAAAAAATTAGAAAATAAACACAAGTCAGACAATGTTTTTTTGATTATCAGGTAGTCCCCCTCTTAGTAGTGGTGGCGGTGGCTATAATGCATGCACAGATGATGTGATTGCAGTTGTCTGGTGATGGAAACAGCAATGGTAGTCACTGAAGAGGGGGCAGTGTGGCAGATATATATATATATATGTGTATATATATATATATATATATATATATATAATAAGTTGTTTGTGGCAGGAGAGGAAATGACCATGTTATTACCAGTGGTGACAAGGAAGAGTGAGAAATTGTAGTGGTCATAATGATGGTGGTAGTGATATTGAATGTGATAATTGTGTTACTGTTGGTAGCGAGAATGGTGGTGGGGGGGGTAGTGGGGGTGGTAACAGTGGTGGAGGAGAGAGTAATTGTGTTATTGGTGGGAGTGGTGGTGGTGGTGGCAGTGGTATCAGAGATATTGATTGTTTTATTGGTGGGAGTGAGGGTGGTGGTAGTAATGGTGATAATGATTTGTAGGGAAAAGTGTCTGAGTCATCTCACAGACACCAAAAAGCTTGACTTCTCTATGGGACTAAAAACTAAAAATATGCCTTAAATGCATCCACAAAACGGGACCAATGGAGCCCTGCATGACACTGTGAAGCCAAGTCAACTTGCTGCCTTTGGAGGCTAAGAGGCCCACATGTTGGCCATTAGAAATCTAGTGGTGAAGATCACAGAGAATTTCAGAAGAGAAAATTTAAAAAAAGAATTTCGGTTTGTTTAGATTTTCTTAGAAATCAGTATCCTCTGCTTACCCATCTTCAAAGTTGCACTCTCTGAGAGCAGAATCCCTGATATGTATGTGTTTTTTTCCCTGAAGGAGGTATTTTTGCCTCAGAACCCTGTTCAAACAGCCCCAGATCACATCGCCCAGGTCACTGCCTGCTCCTCCTTCCCCCACAATGAGCCTGCTTAAGCCTCAGATCCTATTATTCCTCCCAGCGGACAATACAAAAAAAATACCTCTTCATACTCTCCTCAATAGATATTCAGTGAACAAGAGGTGTGAGAAATTAATTATAAACATTCTGTATAAGTTTGCTTCTCTAGAAGGAGAAGGGGTGGGGAGTGGAATGGGGAGACGTTTTTCCAAATGGAACTTTTTTCATTAAAAACTCTCCCAACCCAATCCCCTGAAGGACATACATGTTTTAGATTAAAGCCATGAGAAACAGCATTGTTTAGAGGTGGTTGCCACTTGATGTAGGGGCACTGTAAGTGTGGGCAGTTAATGAGCGATTTCTGCAGAATCAGGGGAGTCGACAGTGTCCATTGAAACAACAGTTGCGGCATCAGTGTTCTAACCTTTGAAGTCCAGAGAGAAAGCACAAGACCAATGACAGAACTCTGGTTGGTTTTTGAGGAAACAATTGAACCCATTCTACCTCCCATCATGCTATAATTGTTAGCTCAAATAGATGTTTCCTGGGTTTGCATGCTCACAGTTACCCTGCAGGAATCCATCATGCTGGGCAACAGTTGACACCACCAAGCCTCTCTCTAGCCCTTGCTGCTCCTCTACCTCATCAGACCCGATGTTCAATCTAACAAGAGAGCCTGCTTGATGATGTGTTCACAACAAGCAAGTTAGACAACATTCTGTGCCTCAAATTCTCATTGGCTAATATTTTTACGTGTGGATTTCCAAACCTTTCTTCCTTGTCTGTCTTGATCTGGAGATTCACGGAAGCAGCCCAACATGGGTAACCTTGTTGGTATTAAACATGCCAGAAGCATAGCTTCCAGGATCAAAGCAACATCCATCCATCCATCCCTGTACAACAGATTGACAGACCGACTGGTGGTCACAATGATGCAGATTCAATTTGAATGCAACTGAAACTGGTTCTATCTCTCTGGCCCACATTTTCCCTATTAGGACTTAACACTCTTCCTTGTTTTCTTTAATTCGCTCCTTACTCTGGTCTCTCTCATTGGTATGCATTGTACATCTCCTATGTCCCAGGCTTGTAGCTCGGTCCAGAGGACAAAAACAACAAACACATGGGCTCTAATTTCAGGAAAGCCACACATCAATCAAGATAAAAATACATTCAATGATACGTAATAACAGTAATCATATGAAACTCTAAGTAGAATATATGACTGTCTCATGATTCTCTACTAGGGTTCTTTACTAAGAAAGCAAAGGTATCTAATATCTGAACAATTTTTTTCAAAATTCCTCACATTCTTTAAAAAAGAGAAAGGATGTTCATATTGCATTTACTAAATAGCACTGTTTGGATTACGGTGTCTCCTAAATGTACATAAGAATTTGTCTAGTCAACACTTGAATAAAATAAAACATTGGAAAATGTCCAATACCAACTTCTTCTGGGTAGAGACTAGGGAGGGGTGGCAATAACTAGAAGGGGGGGGGTGCTCTTGCCACCAACCACAATCAGTGAACACTTAATTACAGCTTGATTATTCTGATTGCAATTAGAATGCTTTCTCTAGTGGGAGGTCAGCACTTCAGGATCCCAGTGGAGGCCAAGTAGACATTGTCTTTAGCAAGAAGTCTGATGACAAGAACCGCCCACCCCCCATGCTAGGAAGAGAAGGGAGAAGCATGGCTGCATCATTTTCTTGGGAAGCCAGCTATACTTTTGGTCAGCAGTCTTAAGTGAGTGAGAAGCTCTCCCTCATTTCCTAGAGGAAGAAACTGAGACCAAGAGAGGTCACGTTATGAGAATCCAGGTCAACTGAGCTCTGTCCTGGCTCCTTCTTTAAAAAAAAAAAACAACCGCTGAGGTTTCTCTGTGCCAAGCATATCTCTACGGCAGGAGGATCAGTAAGCCACTCAAGGAGTACATGATCTAAAGGACTGATCACCATCTAGTTAACTAAAAAGTTATATAAGCCCATTGCTCTCTCTCTCTACCAATCTATCTATTGTGATATGGGCCCTATAAGACTGCTAAGCAATCGGTCTGCCATTCAACCCCCTCAGTAACTCCACAAGAAGAAATGGTGGCACTCTGCTTCTAAGACGATTTCTAAAAACCTGATGGGGTCATTCTATCTGTAGGATCACAATGAATCCATGTCAGATCAGCTCAACCAGAGAAAAACAGAGCAAAAGAGAGATACCCCTCACTACTAGTGGTTCCATTCTGACTCAGAGTGCTCCCAGATAGAATGCCAATGCTCAGAATCTGTATAACAGCAGGCTCACCTTCTTCCTGAAGGGCAGCTGCTGTGTTTGGACTGCCAAATTAGAAATCCAGCATCTACCAACAGTATCACCCGGGCTCCTGGGACATACAGAGAACATATGTAGTGATACAAATAGCTATATATACTCACAGAGATGTACATACAGATAGTATATGTATATAAAACTATACAGTAAGACTCACAAAGATATACATACATGTGTGGGTTTTCTGCATACATATCTATGTGATAAGTATTTATACACATGTGTGTATGAATATATATATCTAAGTATACCTTAATTACCATAGAATCATTCCCCATGACTTACTAACCTCAGAGATGACTGAATGAAACACTTCCTGGCACTGTACCATGACGATGATGAGTCATGGAAAGATTGTTTGATCCATAGGGCTTTTATTGGACAATTTGTGGAAACTAGTTTCCAGGTCTCTCTTTTCTAAATTCATCTTATCCTGGAAGCTCCGCTGGAATGTGCTCTATATCGTGGTGGTTGTTAGATGGTGGCAAGTTGGTTCTGACTCATTACAACAGGAAAAAATGAGTACTCACCGTCAACGCAATGACTCAGTATCCTAACGGCACACAGGTGAACGGTGACTGTGGATGAGATGCATTGACCAGGCGCCACACCCAAATCTCCTGCATGGAAAATAGGAGCTTTGCCGTAAGAACATACACACATGTATCAATGAGAATGAGGGTGCCCAAGTGAAGCCTCAAAACCCACCTATAGACAATTGGACATCCCCTCACAGAAGGGTTGCAGAAAGGAATGAGTCAGGCAGGGTGCAGTATAGCACTGACAAAACATACAACATTCCTCTAGCTTTTTAATACTTCCTCTACCCCTCCTCCACTATCAGGACCCCAGTTCTATCTTACAAATGAAATCCAAAACAGATAACCCCCCAGGAAGAGTCATGGGTGGGGGGAAGGTGGAAGGTATATGGGCGGAAAGGAAGAGCGGACCACAATGATCAATGTACAGCACCCTCTGGAGGGACACAACAGAAACGTGGGGGGGGCATTTTTGGCAGGACCTGTGGATTTGGGGTAAAGGCATACAAAGTGCAGGATGTTGCTGTGACTCCTGGGGCAGTCTTGAAGCCGCTGGGTACTAATCTGCACCCTTAGGTATCTGGAACCTACGCTTCCAAGTCTTCTGGAATACTCTGGTCTTGAGTCAGGTTGAAGGTACAGGGTATCCCACATTTCCATGATTCCTGGAAAAACTCCAGTCTTGAGGCAAATAAGACCCCAAGCTAGCTCACTTAACAACCTTCTGCTTTGACCTCTGAAATGCAGCCTATCAGAATGCTTTTAGCTGCCCCATAGTATGACTAAGATCATGTAATATAATTGGACTGTAGAGTCCTGTAATACAATTGGACAGTAGTGTCCTATATTACGATTGGACAGTAGTGTCCTGCAAAGCAATTGGGTGGTTGGTCTTGTAATGAGCTTGGACGAAATGGTCTTGTAAGACAATGGAATGGACTGACTCAGCCAGCTCTACCTCATTTACATAGTTCACAGTGTGGGGTATCCTTTTTCTGCTGCAAACCTGTAACCTTATAAGGATGTGTTTGGAAACCAGGAAGTATGGGAAAGAAGTTGTCTGATTGGTCAATACGACATATATAAACTTTGCAAAAGCTGTAATAGTTACATCTGTGCCATCGAGCCAGGTCTCTAGAGTCTGTGTGCATGATTGAATTGGCTTCGTCGCCCTCACTTCCCTGCATGCTGGACCTGTTCCCACAGTTGGTTCCTGGGACACCGACCCTGTAGGACGAAGCTTGGCCAGGTGAGTGGAACCTCTCTAGAATGGGTAATTCGCCCTCTCAAATTCAGCGAGCTCAGCTGAACATATTGAAAGGTATTCTAGCAAGCAGACATGTAAAGGTTTCTGAAAAGCATATTGAGGCATTTCACAGGCGAGTTTAAAACTCTGCCCTTGGCTCCCAAAGGGTCAAATATGGGATGAACATATTTGGGAAAAATGATAGAAGTAGCTCAGCTCCAAAGAGTAAGGGACTGGATCTGCCAGTAACCTTTTTTCCAATCACTGCTACAGCTTTTGGTTGTCGTTTCTGCTCAGCCACTCGGCTCAGGCCCTTCTACGGGAACCTTAAACCTCCACTGAGACTCCCCTAACTCAGTTGGTAGAACATGAGGCTTCTCCGGACTCTACCAAGTTGACAAATCTAATGACCTCTTGTCTCCTGAGGTCCAACTCTGCCTGGCTGGCTCTGGTTTGCAGGGTGTTTCCTCTACAGGAAGACTGCTGTATCCACCATTATCGGCCCTTGTCCATTAGTATGTCATCTCCAAAGACATCACCTCCTCCTCCAATTACTAAATGTCTCTTGGAGGCTCCCATTCCTCTTCCTCCAATGACTAACTATCCCTTGGAGACTTCTGTAGCCTCCACATATGGCCACCACCACTTAATCCCAGGATTGCGGAGGCCTTAGCAAACTATGAGAATCTTTGAAGCACTGAGTCTCCAGATTCTCCTATGCCTCCTCAATACTTTCATCTTTTGGGTGAACTGGTAGGAATTTTACCCTAGGCACAGTTGTTTCCTGTAACAATTACCTCACAGGAAAGTCAACAGCCACAACGAAATTGAACCCTATGTAGTTTAGAGACCTTAAATAAGATGAGGAGAGCAGTGGTTGAAAATTCTTCACTCATAATCCAAATGTTCGAGTCTTTTACTTCCACTTAAACTACAGACTGGAAAAGCATTTATGCATACTTTTTTAGCAGGCAGCCAAGTTTTACAATGGAAGTCTGCTTTTTATGATGAAGGATAAATGACAGGACAGGGACATTTAGCCTGGGGAAATAACATCCCTTCGGAACCCCTCTAAGGAGAGGGAAATTGTATTTCTCTGGTAGCTCAAATGCAGGGCCCCCCACAATATTTTGATCAAGTCTCCCTTTGTGAGATATGTGCTGTGGCTAAAGTGACAGAGGAACCGAAGTCCGCATTTCCAGACTCTGAAAAAAACCTCAGGAAAGCTTTGCTGATTTTGTATGGCATACACAGGAAACAGATTTTTTATGGCATACACAGGAAACAAAACAGTGCATTGTTCAATACACAGGAACAACAGAGTCACTGGTAAAGGACGTAGTTTGGAAGAGTGTCACGGCTGAAGCACAACAAGCTATTGGCCCAGTGTGTACTGGTAGTTTCGAGGAATGCCACTCGTGACTTAGGTGCTATTTTTCATAATGTAGAAGCACTTGCCGCTGCTCTCGCTCTCCACCTAAATGTTAAAAGTATTGAAAATAAAGATGGAGGGTGTTGGCAATATGGAGAACAGGGGCTCATGGCTCATTGTTGCCTCAAAAAAAAAAAAAATATATATATATATATAAACCAAAGGCCTCCTGTGATTTGTCCCAGATATCAGAAAGGTTTGCAATGAATGCCAATCAAAAACTGATAACAAAGGCCACTTTTTAAGCTTCCAGCATGGCAGCCCTCAGCCCCACAAAGAAAAGGGGTCTCCACAACTCTTTGGGCCATCCCAGTAGGTCTACATCAGGCACATTTAACAACAGACATAGCAGGGAAGTCTTACAAAGGGATAGTTGACACCGAAGCACAGGTCACTTGTATCCGAAAGGAAGAAGTCTCTAGCTCTTGGAATCTTCCCACAGGGGGGTAGGTTGTCAAACTGCTTCCTGGAAAGTTAGTCATACCCTCCGTCGGACAGCCCCTGAAGGCAATGAAGCGCATTTCATGCCCTTGGTTTTAGAACAGCTTCCTAACAATTTGTGGGGTCATAATGCATTGTGCCACATGGGGGTACAATTAACCACAGATCTTCACCCCCAATTTTCGTGGCCACCACCCCAGAGGAATTCACATTTCCCCTCAATCTCGCATGGAGTTCTGAAAAGCCTGTCTGGGTGGATCAGTGGCCAATAACTTATGAGAAGCAAGCAATGTTGCACCAATTAGTTCAAGAACAGGTAAACAAATGACATTTAGAACCAATAGTTAGCCCAAGGGATTCTCCTGTTTTTGTCATTAGAAGAAAATCTGGAAAATGTTGGCTTTTGCCTGATTCACGTACTATTAAGGCAGTGATGGAGCCCATGGCCACTATTCAGCCTGGTATTCCCATTTTGTCTGTAATCCTCAAAGAGTTATTTATAGCTACTATTGATATCCAAGATGGTTTATTTTCTATACTCCTCCATGATCAGGATAAAGAGAAATTTGCCTTTTCTATTTCCTCAGTCAATTACGCTGCACCTATGAGGAGATTCCAATGGAATGTCCTTCCTCAAGGTATGAAAAATAGCCCGACCTTATGTCACTTGTATGTCTGGCGAGCGAGCATTGTCAGTTTTCCTCTCAATGCCACATCATCCACTATATGGACGGTATTTTGAAAGGTCCCAAGTGCTTACAGTCATTGCTAACCAACATAATTGCAAAATTAAACTCTCATGGACTCCAAATTGCAGCTGAAAAGGTGCAGATACAAGAAGCATATCTATTTTTTAGGTCATCAATTAACTGCTACATATGTAAAACCTCAAAAACTTAATTGCCCTTCCCTGCTAAGCTCACTTTAACATCCATGCAACAATTGGGAGTAATATAGCATGGATGCGTCCTTCCTTGCATATTTCTACTCAACAGCTTAAGCCTTTGTTTTCCTTGCTTAAAGGTCTGCAATGGCCAGCGGGAAAAACACTGACATTTCTTCAAAGATTCAGGCCACATTGTAAATAGTTTTAAAAAAATCCTTTAACAAAGCTTTGCTTCATTGTTACCAACCCAAGGTGCCTTACTGATCTTGGTGCTGCCAACAAAGGAATTTCCTAAGGGAGCTCTCTTTCAAGAAGAGGTAGGAGTAACGTATTGGATTCATATGGCTTACTCCACCTCTCCAACTATAGCTCCCTTTTTAGATAATGTCTTTATAATGACCTGAAAGGTATTACATACCGCAAACTGTCTCCTGGGTGAGGAGGCAGATGCATTGGTACATCCATTGTCTAAGGATTTAGTTGCTTGGCCATTTGAAGAATTCCCTTTGGCACAATTAGTTTTATCTACTTATCAAGGACAAATTGATAATCATTACCCTAGACATAAAACCTTATCCATACTTCCTTATTTTTCAGTGGAACACAAGCAAATCTTGTCTAAGCCTATCCCACATGCAGAAGTAGCATTCACTGACTCTTCTAAGACTCATTATGGTCACACTATAAAAACCCAAAGTAACCCTGACGCTATGTTTATGTCTGTATTTAGTGACTCTGTACAGCACAGAGAGCTGCTAGCTCTTCTGGCACTTTTGCGTGATTATCCTAACTCTGTTAACATTTTTTCTGACAGCCAATATGCTGTCAATGTCCTATTAAACCTTCCTTTTGCTGTCATTCAGCCTATCCCTGATTCTTTCCACGCCACAAATCATCCTATTTATATTCAACATATTCGCTCTCACCAAATGTTACCTGGTTTCGTGTCCACGGATAATCAGAAAATTGATAAATTGGCAATTCTAATTTATTACTATTTATGTCCCTTCTTTGGAATTGGCTCGTCATGTGCACACCCAATTCCACAATTCAGTCCATTCTTTATGTCATTTATTTCCTGAGTTATGCAAAGAAATATGTAAACATCTAATGCATGCATGTTTCACCTGTGGGCCCTTGTTCCATTGGACCTCCTTCATCCTGTGGATGTAAATTCCCATGGGCTTCACCCTACTGCCCTTGGGCAAATGAATGTGACCCATGTTTCCCAATTTGGTAGTTTACCATATGTACATGTTATTATAGATACAAGTTTTCTTCATACATTTCTGCCATTGCCTTGTCTAAAGAAAATGCAGCAGCTGTGATTTCAGCAATCAAAACTGCTATCTTGTAATGGGTATTACTTATGCCAAAAAAATGCAACTTTTGTCCCATTTTGGTATTTTTGGAACATCTCTCATTCCACTGGTATTCCATACAGCCCCCAAGCTCAAGGTATTGTAGAATGTGCCCTTGTTGCTAAAAAAAAAAAAAAAAAAAATGAGAAAAGGTGGATCACATGGGGGGAAAGAGAACACAAGACAGGCTTACATAAAGCATTATTTGCTTTAATTTTTTTGCAATTTGATAAATCTGGCCTTCCTCTTGCATACAGGCATTAGGAGGCTCTCCTCCCCTGGGAAACGCCCCCTGCCATTGGTCAAGGGGCCAGGGACCCAGATCCATTGTTAACCGAGGTAAGCGGTTCTGCTTGTGCATTTCCAGAAGGATCAGAGAAGCCCATTTGGGTGGCAAGGCAATTGGTGCGACCCTCTGTAAATGGACCCCCTATGCGCGATGATGGAGATCCTGACCCTGAGTGAGGAAGACTCCAGCAGAGGAGAAAAAGAGTCAACGGGTCCCCAAGCACCCAGTGGAGGACTACAACTATGCAGACATCGCCCCAGAGGACAGCATGGAGGGAACAGAACTGCACTCGTCACTTGGGGTCGCTTACAGAGCTTAATCTGTCAAGCTCAAAATATGTCCCCGGAATGGCTTGAGACTGGACCTTTTACCTTGTTTTTTCTAATTTGTGCTATGATAACAGCTAACGCTTGTGTGCATGCTTCCCCTTTACAATGGGCCGCTGTTCACAGCTCACCTGTATTAATATCTGTGCCTAGGAACTCTCGGCTCCCTGTAATTAGTTCCACAAACAATATACTGGGGGAGCCCTGGACACCTGCTCCTGGTGAAGATTTTTCGCGTCACGTTACAGGTTCTTTTATGCTGGCTAATAACTCCATAGGGTTTTGTATATGGGCCGCCAACATCAGTTGTCCTTCTCAGTTTGTTAAAATTGCCCGTGTGTCAGTGGGAGACTTTGTTTACCACAACACCACCTTCGGTAAAATGCATGGTATCAATGGACCTTTTCGGCTGCACCCCGAACCCATGCCAACTGAGTTTAAGGCCAATGTCCCATTTTCTAGACCCTATCTCCGATATAAATGTAAGCGCCGAGGTGCTCACACAGGTAGACTGAGGGAATGCTTGACGCAGGCCCGCCCCGGACAGCTTGCACTCCATGCCTTCAGCTGGACCCCAGAGGTGTTTGTCAACAGCACCTCTAACACCCTGAGTAAGCCATTTGAAGGACGGAATCCTACACAGACAGATGAATCTGTCTGGGGATCCCCCTACATTTGTGGATCTAGATCGTGTATAGATTGGAGACCCTTCGTGGGTATGCTTGGAGCCAACCTCTACACTCTGAATTACACCTGGAAAATGGATCAGAGTTCAGACATGGGATGGTCATCCTCCATAGCAGTGTATAATTTTACACAGGCCCCATGGACCAATATAACCTATTCAGGTATCCTCTGTGTTCCATCTCCCTTTTTCTTTTTGATGTGGAATTCTTCCAATCACGTGGACAAAGGTTACACTTCTTCAATTAACTGTACCATGCTTGGCTGTTTGGTGAGTACCTGCTGGAGCCCTGCTCATGCGACAACTGCAGCCTTGGTTCGCCTTCCCTTCTTGCTGTGGTTCCCAGTTAACGTTATGGAAGGTTGGTAAGGGGGTCTTATGCTAAGAAACATGATCTAGTTATTCATAGACAGAAGCTGGATTTTGGTGTTTCAGCAATTGTTGTTGTCATAGTGTTGGCCGGCAGCAACTACTTACTGTAGCGGCCGGTGCTCTTCAGCAGTTAGTCCAGACCGCCAGTGTTGTAAACAACTTATCAACCACTACGGTAACAGCCTTAAACACTCGATACCAAATTAATGGCCTTCTTGAGTGGGAATAACATCATTACAACACCAAGTGGGCCTCCTAGCAGATGATGTTGATGATTTATGGCAATTAGATAAAAAAAACCACTTGTGACCCCTGCAATGCCTTTATTTCTTTGCCCCAATACCAAACCAGCTTTAATGTAATTTCTGCCTCAAAGTGCCAGCAAAGTTATCTTTTGGGAATGTGGAATCAAAAGTTTTTCAACTTACGCATAATTTGACTCAAGATATAATTAAGGTTGATCAATCTTGGGTTGATGTAGTTAATTTGGCCAACACCCTGTCCTCCTTTTGTGATGAAGTTGGAGGAAAGTTTCTGTTGTGATTTATCCCCAGTGATTTGTTCTTCTAATTCTCTATGTTCCTTTTAGCTGGAAGTGGATTGGCATTGTGGAAATGCCTACAATGTTGATGATTTTGCCATGAAACTACCAAAACATTGTTAATAGGTTGGTACTAACAGAAAATGGGCAACCTGCGGGAGCGTTCTTGGAAGGAATGGCATAGAAAGCGGTGAATGTTGCTGTGACTCCTGGAGCAGTCTTGAAGTTGCTGGGTTGTAATCCGTACCCTTAGGTAGTTGAAACCTGTGCTTCCAGGTCCCCTGGATGATTCCGGTATCGAGCCAGGTATAAGCTTCAGGGTATCACGTGTTTCTATGACTCCTGGAAAAACTCCAGTCTCAAGGAAAATAAGACCTCAGACCAGCTAACCTGACAACCTTCTGCTTTGAGCTCTGAAACACAACCTATCAGAATGCTTCTAACTTCCCCATAGCATGGCTAAGATGATGTAATATAGTTGGATGGTAGTGTCCTGCAATATAATTGGGTGGTTGGTACTGTAATATGCTTGCATGAAATGGTCTTGTAAGACAATAGAATGGGCTGGCTCAGTCAGCTACACCTCATTGACATAACCCAGCCCAAAACACTTCATTTACATAGTCCACAGTGTGGGCCTATCGTTTTTTCATGCTGCAAACCTATAACCTTATAAGTATGTGTGTGGAAACCAGGAAGTGTGTGAAAGAAGTTGTCTAATTGGTCAATAAAGCATATGCAAGCCTTGCAAAAGCTGTAATAAAATTAGATCTGTGCCATCAAGCCTGGTCTCCAGAATCTGTGTGTATGATTGAATTGACTTCACCACCCTTACTTCCCTGCATACTATACCTATCCCCCCACAAAAACATGAATGAAGAAAGACAACAAACAGTGTAAGGTGTGAAAATAATAATAACTTGCAAATTATCAAGGGTTCATGAGGGTGGGAAGGTCAGAAGGAAAAAATAAAAAGAGAAGCTGATAACAATGGCTCAAGCAAACAGAAAATGTTTTGAAAAGTATGATGGCAACATATGCACAAATGTGCTTGAAACAATTGATGTATGGGTTGTTATAAGAACTGTAAGAGTCCCCGATAAAATGATTTATAAGGAAAAAAGTTAAAGAAATAAAGAAAGAAAGAAGGAAAGAAAAAGAAAGAAAGAAAAAGAAAGACGTAGCAGGGAAGATTGGGGAAGGGGGACCTGCAACACTTCAGAAATATATAGAAAATGCCATTGTCTTTGAATCCCAAACTTTTTGGATCCCCTTGTACATCTATAACCAAATTTCTGTCCATTCTGACCCATTGCAACCCTGCAGCTAACATGCAATGGAGCGTAAACAAGCTTCTCTTGGCCAAAGTCTTTAAAGAGTAGACTGCAAGACTTTTCTTCCTCAGTGCCACTGGGTGAGTCTGAGCCAGCATCTTTGGGGTTGGCAGTCAAGTGCAAGCTGTTTGACCCACCCCGGGTCCAAAAAAGAGATCCTTCATGAAGACATGAGATGACATGCACACCAGCCAAACAGGTGCATATTCTAAGCTCTGGGAAGCCCACAGCCAAATAGACTCTGGTAAACAAAATTCATAGTTCACAAAAGGCATGGTGATAACAGCATTATTCATAATAGCCTCATCTGACAAACTTGCCCAAAAACTCAGGAATTAACGGGACAGAGAAGCAGTGAGACCCAACAGAACACTATACAGCAATGAACATGAATGACTTCCCGAATGTAGATTGACATGGAGGAACCTCACAGCTTGAATGGAAGGAAAGAAGTCAGCCATGAAGGAATGGCCTTGGGATCAAGTACTGCCCCTTGCAGAGTCACCTCATGCAGAGTCACCACCCAGGGGACATTTATGTGCATTTAGAGGCAAGGATGGGGAGACTTTGTCTCCCATACTTCAGACAGGCTATCAGGAGAGACTAGTCCCTGGAGGAGGGCATCATGCTTGGGAAAGGACTGGGGCAGTGGGAAAGAGGCAGGCCCTCGGAGAGATGGATAGAAGCAGTGGCTGCAGCAATGGGCTCAAGCAGAGGAACAATTGTGAGACTGACAGAGGACTAGGCAGTGTTGCCTTCTGTTGTGGGTACTATCACTGTGGACTGGAGTCTACTCACTGGCCTCAAACAACTACATGACACTTCACAGGTTTCAGTGCAACTTCCAGTTTAAGATGGACTAGGAAGAGACGTCTGGTAGCCAATGCTTGGAAAGTGACCATAGAAAGAATTCATCTGGAAAGGCTATATTTTTGATCTGGGGCTGTTTCCAGGGGTGATTTAATATATGACAACTCACCAAGCATCTAGGGCATACACAAACACATGGCTTTTCAAGGCTCTCATACATCACTTAGGAGTTGGGGGTAGGGGGGTGTTCTATTTTTCCTTTTAATACAAGTGAAGTAAATGATGGCCTGCCCAGTTCCTCTCCTCGCCATTCTCTGATTACTTTCTGCCCTGGGCACAGGCAGTACTGGGGCCACTGTAATGAGCCACAGTCTCTGTGTTAATAGAGCAAGCAGATATTTTTATTCCCACCACAAATCAGCTGGCTGGTAAACAAGTGTAGTATTGAATGTGTATGCGCCTGTTTTCTGGCGTCTTTTTTTTTTTTAACTCCTCGGGCATAAAGACCAAACTACACTGGGTTTTCAGATTCTGCTCAGAAGAAAGCCCATCAAGTTCTGATTAGCTGCAATACAGAATGAATCTTTTCAATGAATGAGAGCGAGGCCAGTTTTTATGGGCCTATTACCCGAGGGCAGCCAGTGGTATTTTTATTCACCATATTTGACCTTAAAAATGTTTTGTAGTTTGTCAAGGATATAATTTTCACCCAGTCAGGCTGCAGGGGCAGCTAATTAAGTGGTGTTTAATGACATTTGTTCCTTAAAGGAGGCCTGATTAAATGTACCATGTAATTTTTTACCAAATCAAGCAATTCACCCAATTTTCGCATGTGCTTAATAAGCCAACCCCAAGTCATTACAGCCTGCCAGCTGTGTGACTGATGTGGCTATGGGTGGAGATGGCTTCAAACTTGCTTGCAAGGCTCTGCTCACATAACTTGGTTCAGGACGTACCCACCACCCGGCATACCCCTCCCTCTTCCTCGTTGCTAATGCTGATCTTAGTCTAGAGCATCCATTGTCAGCCCCACGATTGGCATCGAGGTTAATCCCAGGCCAACTCTCCTTCCTCCTGGTCTAGGTTCCTTTCTGGGAGTTAGTGCCATCACCTGCCAATGTTCCCCTGCATATGCCCTGAAGTCCCCAATGACACCATCATGGTGAGTTCACAACTCCTCCGCATCCTCCCTCCAAGCCCCTGAGCTTTCTGCAAATGCAAGGACACAGAGAAGCCCCATGTGTGGAAAGAGCAGGCATGTGTTTGAGACGGTCCTACAGATCCCATCATTCAGACCTTTACCAGAGATGTGCCTTTGGGTAGTTAATTATTCCTTTTCTTCACTCATCCTCGGGCACTCAAATGTAAAAGAAAACTCAAGTGATGACTTCTGCCACCTTGTTGTGGTGAGGGGCTGCTCAGCTGGTTCCAGTTCATCATAGCCCCATGTCCCACAGAGTGAAGCAGTACCTGTTCCTGCGCCTGCCTCTAAGCAGACACGAAGCTCCTCGTTCTTGTAGCCACTGTGTCCATCCATCCCAGGAGGGTTTTCCTGTTGTTCATTGACCCTCTATTGTAAAAAGCATGATGACCTTTACTAGGGGCTGGTCTCTCTGGATAATATGCCCAAAGAATGGGAGATGCAGTCCCATCATTCTTGTTTCCCAAAGCATTCTGGCTGTGCTTCGTCCAACACAGTTGGCACATGCTACTGGCAGTACACAGCACGTCAAACATTTTCTCCAACACAAAATGCAACTCACCAATTCTTCTTTAGTTTTCTTCATCATGTTCCAGATTTCCCATGGATTACAAAGCAATTGAAAGTTCCATGATTTCTGTCTGTGCTCTTGGGACCTCAAAGTGACCTTTGTTTTTTGAGCAATTTAAGGAGAACTGTCGCCGCCGATTTTTGCATTATATCCTACGACTCCCTACCTGCTGCTTCCATGTCAATCATGGGACAAGGTAAAAGGAAATCCGTGACCAATTCCTTCTGATCCTCTTTCACCATCATGCTGCTATTTTACCCAGTTGTGAGGATGCCTGTCTTACGCTCAGGCGGAATCTATACTGAAGGCCATGATATTCGATCTTAGCATTTCAAGTCCTCCTCATTTTTAGCAAGCAAGGCTGTGTCACCGGCATATTACAAGTGGTTAGTGAGTTCTTTTTCCAGTTCTGTTTTCTTCTTTCTCTTCTATAGAGTCCAGTTTTTTTTTGTATTATCTGCTCAGCATGGATTGGCTTAGTATGGTGAAAATATACATCCTGTTATGTACATTTCCTGATTTTAAACCACACAGTATCCCCTTGTTTTATGGACAACTGCCTCTTGGGCTCCATAAGGCTTCCTCATGAGGAATTAGGAATTCCCATTCTTCAATGTTATCCATAATTTATTATGCTCACAGTTAAAAATCTTTGCATAATAATAAAATGCTGGTAAACATCTTTCCGGTATTCTCTGCTTTCAGCCGCGATGCGTCAGATGTTTAGCAATAGCATATCTGGTGCCCGATATGGCTGTTAAAAAATCTACTGCCAACTTGAGGAAGGGGTAGACCCTCGTTTTCCAATCAGGTCACAGCTTTACAACCTCATCGGGAGACATGATGGAGCTAAGTAGCTCACTGGAGGCCAGACTCATTCTGCTACATATTCTTGTTGAGAAGCCACATGGAGCTCCTCTGATGGAACCAGAACCCTGGAGCTGGAGGAACCACATGGACACCCTTGCCAGCTCTGAGATGCTTCCACTACCACTGAATTCACAGGACTTTCCACCCACTGGCCTGTGATCTTCCTGCATTCAAGATCATTGCAAGTGTTGTGTGCGTCTGAAGAGGAATTTTTAGAGTGGTATCAGACATATGGGCTAATATCAGACTTATGGACTTGATCTGGTCTGGGCTGGCATGTTTTCTTAATATACCATTATTCTTTGATATAGATTTCTCCATTACACACAAATGAGTATTTGAGGATTTATTTCTCTAGTTAACCCAGACTGACACACCCTGTCATATTTTATCAAGTAGAATTTCAGATAAAGTATTCTCAATGTACTGCTGCAACTACTTTTAAATTATCTTCATCAAAAGTCCATTCAGATGTGATAAAAATGATATTTTTGTGATAATCTCTGCAATCTGTTGGGTCACCTTTCTTTGGAAGGGTCACATTCCAGTTGGGTGGCCAGCTCTTCCAAATGTCTTGACATAGGTTATGGAAAGCTTTCAGCATTGCACCTATTTGTTGAAGCACCCCGATTGAGATTCTGTTCATTTATGCACCCTTGTTTTCTCTCACACCTCCTTTAAAGACTGTACTTCTTGGTCCAGCACTATAGGTTCTTAGTTACATGCCACCTCCTAACATGGTTGAATGTCAGCCAGCTCTTTCTTGATACAGTGATTTTGTAGAATCCTCCCATCTTCTTTGGACATTTCTTGTGCTATTCAATGTTTTGTCCATCAGATATGAAGAAATAAAAAAGTCATGGAAAAGATAGGAGAGTAAGAAAAGACCAAAAGGTATCAGAAGAGATTCTAAAACTTGCTTGCAGACATTGAGCTCATGGAAGAAATGATGATGTAAAAGTACTGAACAGAAGGCTTTAGAAAGCAATTACAGAGTGTATAGTACTGTATTCTAATGAAACAATCAAAGACTTGGCGTTATAAAAACCAAAAGGGGAGAGCATGCTCAGCATTTCCCTAGCTGATCGAACTGAAGAAAAAAATCAAGCCTCCAGTGCAGTGACTCTAGTGGGAGTTAAATAAGGAACTGCAATGGCTCAAATGCTAGTATGCTGTGAATGCTTAAATTGGTTGTTGAAAAATGAAAAGATCCTGGACTCCATCTTCCCTGACTTCAATAATCTGCATTTTAACAAGAACTCCACAGGTGATGCTCATGCAAGTGTCCTGCAGTATAACTCAATGAGAAACACTGAGAAGAAGCAAAGTAATAATAAAAAATAGTTATAATCATTATTATAAAGCCAAATAATACCGAATGTTCACTTGAAGTTTAAAGTGACCTAGTAAGTGGCTCCTAAAGTCTCTAAGCAATTTTAGAACAAATTAAGAAATAAAGAAGAAGTAGCATGCAGAGAAGTCACAGAGTCTTGTGCTGAGTTCCTAGAAAAATCAGCTTCCTGGTGAAGCTGACATATATTGAGAAAGAGAATTTTACATCCATGAAATAGTTCAAAGATGTGTAGAAGCAGGTAAGTCCAAGTTTAGCCAGGTGCCAAGTCTAAGGGCCAGATATGAGCTTAGAGGCATCACGGTGCTCACAGGCTACAGAGGATGTTGAACACAGGAGCAGTAAGAACATGACAAAAGGGTGGCTGAATTGGTGGAAGAATCTGAGATAAACAAGTCAGCCTTATGGCTGCAAAGGCTAATGATGCCCACATCTTCATATGATATGCCACTGCTGACTCCTAGGATTGGCAAGCAATATGGCAGGCCATTGGCCCAAGTCCAAAGAATCTGAAGTTGATGAGTCAGATGCAGGCTCTAGATCCAGAAAACAGCACAGAAGCTTTTCCCACAGCATCCACCTGTGTTGAAAGTAGGTTACACTCCTGAGAAAATCCTTTCAATTGATCGCATCAGGATTGTGATCTGGGGAAGGTGTGTCATCCCATCCTAATCTCCTTACAGTAGGTTGTGTGTTCCTAGAGGATCCCATTATGAAAGTGATTATAGCCAAACCACTGAGAATCCTGACCCAGGCAAGTTGACAAACCTAATGATGGCAGTTACCTTACTTTCAATATGGCTGAGTGAATAGACTTCCCGATACTGAATCCTGACATTTGAAAGACTCATGCATCCTTTACAGAATCCTGATCTTGTAAAACGTGCATCATGAAGACACAGGCCCTCCTCCCTTCCTTTAAAAAGACAGGAGAGAATACAAGGTAAGGTTAATATGCACAGTTCCTTATCCCAAGTCCATCAGTCAGTGCACGTTACACTAATGGAGTCCCTGGATATAGAAGGAAAGTTGTGAGTGAGAAACTCGTTTTTTCCACTTACACTTAACATGTGCCAACATGTAATTTATAGATACCACATTATATAATGCTCATAGTAATAACTTACAAGGGAAGAAATTGACACAGCAGCATTTAAGCATCCAACAGATGATGAATAAGTAGTACATTTTCTTCTCGTCATTTCATAAGCAGGGCCCATTAATCGACCCAACCTCATCTCTCCCTGTCACTTTCTTCATTCAGGCCAAGGTAGTCAGTCACTCTCGCTATCCTTACTCTCACCCTCTTTTACTCATGCCTATCACTCATTACTGATGTGTTCCCTTCTTCTGGGGATATTGGAGATGCCTGCAATAATAAAAGCACCAAGATTTTAAAAAATTAACAGCAAATCAAATCAAGTCAGTTAGATTCAAAATAGTTATAGAAAGTTGATTACATGTGGGGTAAGGAAGTGTGTTTGTATGTGACAAACGCCCCTCTGTCTGAAGGCTCATTGTGACCCATTAAGTGAAAGATTGTTCTACACAGAAGACACCATCTCATGGCTCCTAAGAGTGGTTAAATGGATCAGCATTGGATCTGGTGAAGCCAAGCAAAACCCTCCCAGTACCTTTTGCCTGTGTTACTTAACATGTTCTCTCACCCTTTCAGCTCCCTGACTGGTGGACCAAAGCAGTACAAAGCATTGGCAGCCATATTTTCTGACCACCCAAAGTAAGCTTGCCTGAAAATGAAACTAAAAACTAGAAAATCAGAGAGAAGAGAAGGTGAGTAACAGAGTGTCAGGCAATACAGAGCACCTGGGAGAAGCTATGTTCAGAGCCTTCATTTTTTTTCTTGATGTGACCCCAAATGTCTGTGCTTTTTCTTCTGCTTTCATGTGCTGACTGAATTCTCTCTTTAGCAACACAAAGTGCCCTTGATGAACATGTGTGTATTCCTCTCCACAGCTCCCCTCTTCCATCATACAAGCAGAACCAACCAACCCTTCTCTTCTTGATCATGTCCACCCATGCCAAGATATGAGTTTAGTACGGCTATGCTGTGCTGCACAAAAGATACCATGATGGATAAAATAGAAATGCAGGGGAAAACGAGAAAGAGAAAGACTTGTCAAGATGGATTGACACAGTAGCTGCAACAATGGACGAAAGATACGAACAATGGTGAGGTTGCCACAGGACTGGGCGGTGCTCCATTCAGCTGTGCCCGGGGTTTTCTATGTGTCAGATGGAAACTTATGGCACATAGCAAAAGCAATAATCACATATTGTGCAAATATTGGAAATACAATAGGGGATGAGAAAGATCTTGCTTAGCATTGCCACATTCAAGAAGGCGTTGGAGACGTGAGACAGTAGACTGGATTAGATCTGCTGAACGCTTTGGTCACTGAGTCTAGCCTTCTGGACCCCTTCACTCTGGCACCCTGAAGCCTTCAATGACTTTGTCAACTCTTATCTGATCTTGGTCATATGGGACTATGCAGAATCCATTTCCAGATCAATGCCATTCTTCACATCAACTGGGACTTGGCCTTTTATCCACATTACACATTCTCATTCAGGCATGCCTTCTTTATTTTCCATTTTCAAAGAGTCAAGAGAAACGGAAAATAGTCTGAAGAGATCCATTAGTTTTTCTTTCCTAAATGAAAGGGGTGGAAAGTGCTCCCACAATAACAGTCAAGTCCCCAAGTTTTGGAAGCTCTTCTGCCTTGTGGTCAACAAAGTCCAGTTCAACTACCCCCTCTGCAGGCAACTCTCTAGGGGTGTTCAGAGCTCCCCTCCATCCTACCTGTCAAATGGGCAAGGGCCCATAAAAGCCTTTTGTCCTGAAAAGGAGTGGATAGTGATGTAAACTCGTGGAATAAAGGAACTTTGGAATCAGCCTGCTAATGTTGAAAGCCTGGATTTCCCATTTACAGCCTGTTAACTTACAAAATGAGAAAATCAAAGATGTCACTTTGATGCTTAAGGTGGACCTGACCCAAGCTATGGTCTTTTTCATCTTTTCCTGCTTGAATTCATGCAACGGTCACATAACAAAAAAGGAAGGCAAAAGAAAAATTAATGTGTTTGAACTGTGTTCTGTGATGTTGACAAAGAGTATTGAATGTACAGTGGACTGCCAGGAGAATGAAAAAAATCATCTTAGAAGAAATGCAACCAGAATGTTTCTTAGAACTAGGATGGGGAGAGATCAACTTGTGTACTTCAGATGTGTCATTGGAAAAGCACAATAGCTAGAGAATGACATCATAGTTGGTAAAGCAGAGTACAACCCCACGCCATACCCACAAAGAGAGAACTCTCAATAAGATGGCTTGATATAATTGCCCAGGCAATACACTTAAATAAACCAATGGTCATTAAGATGGCACAGAAACAGGCAACATTCTCTTCTTCTGTGCAAAAGATTACCGTGAACAGGTGCTAACGTGAAATTAATTAACACCAACAGTAATGACTTACAGCAAGTTACTATCATCTCTAGGTCTATTCCTTTGCAAAACAGGAATCACACTGCAGATCTTCTTTATAGAACTGATTGGAAGATCACCTATAATACCCAATTCCAAATAAAACTCACTGCCATTGAGTCAGTCTTCACTCATGGTGAGTCTGTATAAGAAGTCTGGGGCTTAACTTTTTACAGACACCTCATCTTTTTTCCTCAGGAGCAGTTGGTGAGTTTTAACCATTGACTGTGTTGTTAGAAGTCCAGTGGTGACCCAATAGTGCTGCAATAAATGCAAAGATCAGACCATGACCTCTTCTGGACTCCCTGTGGTCTTCTGGTCTTCCCTGGTCAGGAAGCAAGGGTTAGATATGCTTCCATGCTCCACTTTACCTATTCTGACAGCAACCATTCCTCCCAAGGCACTGTCTTTCTGTGCTGGGTTTCATCATTTGTTGTTCTGACCACATGTGGCTCGCATATAATACTCACAACTAAAGAGATTGATTAAGGAGGTTGAGAGCCCTGGCAGCATCGTGGGTACATGTGAGGCTGCTAACTGCAGGATCAGCAGTTCAAAATCATCAGATACTCCTCACGTGAAAGACAAGGCTTTCGACTTTGGTAAAGCACTACAGGCTGAGAAACCTGCCAGGGGAGTTCCTCCATATCCCACAGGATGGCTACGAGTCAGAATCGACTCGATGGCAGTGAGTTGGTTCTTTTGGATTCACTGGGTAGGTAAGTAGGTTACTATAAGTTAGGAGCAATAATGATGCCATGGTTGCTTTCCTTGGCAAGCAGTCAGATGTCTCTCTAATCCTCAGTCTATTAACCATATGGTCCCTTGGTCTTTTCTCCATGAGTCAGCAAGGCAATCGACCTTCCTCTAAGAAATGTCACTATCAGGGGTTTCCTGTCACTGATAATAATCCAGTTAAAATCATAAACCAGGGTCTCATATGCAGTGAAACCTTATCTGCATCCTCCCCCATTCCTCAAAAAAGTTGTGATGGAGTCAACTCTGATGTTTGCAGCACCCATCAGACAGAGCAGAGCTATGAAACAGCCCAGAGGAGAACCAAGAGAAAAATTGCTGGGTCAGAGGGGGTGTGCCTGGTGGACCCAACAGTGACCCCTGCACTGCAATCAGAGAAGTGGGGGGGTTCAGATTCACCCTGAAGAGACTCAGATCAAAAGCCTCTCTCTCTTTTAGAGAATCAGTCACAGCTAACCCTTGGGCCTATAGCCCTATGGGACACACATGGGTCACCATACCTTAGTGAAAAGGCAACAACAACTGGTTTAGACAAACACAGATGGTTCAGCATCCATTGGGCACAAGTCGAGTCGGGTGGTGTCCTGGCCTTGCCACCGGCCAGCCGTTGGATCCTCAGAAAGCCTTTCTGCTTTCTGTTCAGAACTCGCAACCAGACCACTCACGATGCAGTGGCCAGGACAAGGTGAGGGAGGCTCAACCTGAGTGCTTTCTGGAAACATGATTTCATTAACAAACAAAAAAAAAAAATCACAGAGAATAAAATTCACTATTCCACTCATTTTGAAGAAGACAAGTCTGTAGCTTCTTGTACATCCATCACACATATTCCCCAAAATTCTCCAGGAGTTTCTGAATGGAGCTGCTGTGCCTGCCTTTAATCCCCCTGCAGCAAGGGCTGCTTCTGGGTCTGTGGGGTGGGGGGTGGAGGGTGGAGCGGCTGCAGGCAGCCCCTGTCCAGTGCAGCCCTGGCTTCTCAGAGATGACAGCTTGAGCAGCTGTGGGCTGGATCCTCCCTCAGGCCCCAGCAGCAACTCAGGGCCTTCATTGCTTCTGACCAGGGCAGGGCAGGGCACATGGCCTTGCTTTCAGACAGGGGAAGGCAGAACAGGCATATGGATACTCTTTCTGTTGCTTCAAGCCAGCAGCACACCTGTAAGCGATGAATGCCCTCACAGCCAGAGCAAAAGTGAGTTCCCGATCCCAGCAGCCTCCACTACAGATCCTGATTTGGCTCCATCTCCTTTTCAGAAGGAACCTTTAACACTCATTGAACCACAGGCCTGGATGCAGACAGAAATGTACAGGGCATGAAGCCCGATTCTTGTCATTGTTGCTGTGTTGTTGTTGCTCTTGTTGTCAGGTACCTGCGGGAAGTTCTGGCTCAAAACTGCTGCGTGTACAACAGAATGTAATTCTGCCTGACCCTGCACCAACCCCACAATCACTATTATTTCCCAACCCATCCCCCAGCCACTGTGTCAGTCCAGGTTGTCAATCTCGGTTCTCCTCCTTTTCCCTCTCCCTCTACTTTACCAATCGTGGTGTCCTTCTCCAGGAGGCCCCGTGCATAACGGGTTATGTGATGGTCTTCTAACACCATCACAAAGTCAGCAACTCAAAGCCACCGGCCACTCCACAGGAGAAAGAGGACGCCTTCTGTTCCCATAGAGATTTACAGTCTTGGAAACCCGCAGGGGCAGTTCTGCTGTGTCTTACAGCCTTGCTGCAGCAACACCAGGAGCTGAAATCAACTTGATAATTGGGGCTCATATGAGAGGCTGCCTTATATAGTCCACATGGCTACACTAAGCCCTCCTCCTTCCCCACACTGTCTTTGCCGTGGACACAGCCCTGTCTCAATAACTCCTTGTCTGTGTGTCTTTCTTCCCTCACTGAGAACTTCACTGGGAAATCTTATACTTCGCTTCATTGGAACCCCACAACCAGCACAAGGCCTCCCCATCGCAGCCATTATGGACACGTGATGGGTCCACTAAGCAACCAAATCACTGCTTACCCGACGTCATCTCTCAACAAGCCAGACCAAAAGCATATCATAGGCTACACATCACTTCTCAGCCAGGTCTGGATGTATCCGGTACACCCAATAGTTACATTACATAGTAAAATTGACACATTAAAGTTGCATGAATGAAGTCTCTAAGGGTATTTCAGAAGCCCAATGAGCAGAGAAACAAAATAGGATTGCATAACACCACACGAAAGGCCCTGGCTGGGTATCTGTGTGAGATCTCCCCCCTTGTTTCAGAGAAAAACCACCCAGCAATGAGGTCCCCACTGACATGGGGGTGTGGGTAGTGCTATTTCTCCAGCTTCATCACCAGAGAGAGAGAGCAAAAGCAACAAAAGAAAAGACAGAAAGAGAAAAGGAGCCAGACTGAGGCCAAGAGAGAAAGAGAGGAATGGGGGGGGGGGTGATAAAAATGACTCTGTTTAGGGCACAAAAGTTGAAGATGAAAAGCTTAACTTGTACCACTTCCACTGAATCAGTTCCAACTCATAGGGGCCATACGTAGGACCGAGTAGAACTGTTTCTGATGGTGTCTGGGAGAGTAACTCTTCATAGGGAAGAGGACCTCATCTTTCTCCCATGGGGTGGTCCAGGATTTAACCTACATGAAGCTCTTGGAAGAAAAGAAATAGCAGAGAATTCATCTGCCAGCTTCAAAGGGAACAGATTGAAAGAATTAGAAAAGGCCCAAGAAGAATTGATTCCTCTGAATGATGATGTTGGTGAGGAATATAAAATACACCACAGATTGCAAGAAAAGTAAGCATATCAGTCATGGGAGAAGCCCAGCTTAGAAGGGAGACCTGTGCAACTTCATCTAACAAACTTTGGACATGTTATCGAGAGGATCCAGTCTCTGGAGAAGGATACCATGGTTGGTGAAGAAGTGGGGGGTCCTTGAAAAAGAGGAAGACCCCGTGTGACTGGTTGACACCATGGTTAGACCCAGGGGCTCATTCACAGCAGTGGTTGGGAAGGGCGAGAAGATCCTGGCTGTGTGTTACTTTGTTGTACACAGACATCCTTCCAAATCAGAACAGACTTGATGGCCCTTATCCACAACATGCCCCCATCATGCAGCAGGCAGGAGCTATGGATGGAGAGGTGACTAGACACACCAGGTGCTGACATGTCACTGGGGAAGATAGACCCAAATTCATGAACACATAAAGGACCACCACAACTCCAAACTGTGGGACTCTCCCTAGAGAACCATTTGTGGGTGCAGAAAAAAGGCATTGTCCTTCACTCATGATCTTTAGGACCTTGCGGCCTCCTGACTGAGTATTGGATCATCGGGACTCTCTCGGCCCTTACATGGCTCTTACCACCCCCCTACCAACCACATGAGCTGCTTGATGCAAATGTTTGCTGCACATGGCCGTGAACTGGAAGGGAAGATTCAAAGCCATCAGGAGGAACATCATGAGAAAGGCCTGGGTATCAATTGATCTCTCTGGGACCCCTTTGAGAGTTTCTGCTTCTACTATTTCCTGCTTTGATTTCCATCGAGGTTGTCCTGTTTTGTCTAGTTGTTGTCGTTGGGTGTTATGCTTTGTTTCCATTGTGTGCCTTGTATAACTTCCTGTATATGAACTCCCGGAGAGGTAGATCTAGGGAGAGAATCAGTGGATTAACAATTACCTAGGGGCATTTCAAGGAACATCTGTGGGGAACTGGAGGGCTAATAACAAATAGGTATGAGAAGAAAATGTTCCAAAGGGATTGTGGTGATGATTGTACAACTGCCCTTATGATTGAACAATCAAACTGTAGGATGTGTGATGTACATGCAGGTACAGCTATTTTCAAAAGGAAAAGAAAAGAAAGACATGGTGATCTAGTTCCAAAATATCAAACATTGAAAATTCTGCATAGCTTGGTTCTCCTCTGGCAGCCTCCAGGTCCCCACAAGTCAGAATCCAACAGAAACCTTGGATCAATCAAAGTGAGTAGCATAGCATGTGATAATAAGAAGATAGTCAATGCTATTCCTGTCCTATTGCATTTCCAAATTAAGTGACTGACATTGTGCTGAACTCTTACTAGGTGCTCCATACACATAGTAGAACTCAAGGACTGAGTGTTGGGGCAGAGGGTGCAGACTGCTTCTCTGTTAGATGGAGAGATCTGTTCCCACACAGAAAACTACACCATTTTCCACAAACCCGGAGGGCTGTTGAATTTAATGGTTCTCTCAGCGATTGTCAGCCATACTTTCACCTCGACTGCCCCTGCCATTCATGTTAAAATTAGCAACAGCTCTATTGATTCAGAAGCCTGGAGGGATACTTGGATAAATCAACACAGCAACACAGGGCCCCAATAGGGGGAGGAGGAACAAGGCAGGAGGTTTGGTTTCCCAGGACTAGTGGGCCACTCGCTTGCTGGCTGACCTTGGATATCTCAGTGGGGCAAATGCACCCCTCTTAAAAAACAAGTCTATGAGGAAACATGTGTAGAGGGATCTTTGTTTCAAAACAGTTTGTGGGATTTTGCTTATCATATTAAGGGTAAAAAAGAGACCATTGAATGCAGTCAGCCAGGCGAGAAGCCCTGGTGGCATAGTGGTTACATGTTGGCCTGCTAAGAATAAGGCTAGCAGTTCGAAACCACCAAGCTCTCCTGGGAGAAAGATGAGGCTTTCTATTCCTAGAAAGAGTTACAATCTTGGAAACTCATAGAGGCAGTTATATCTTGTTCTATAGGTCTCTAAGAGTTGGGATTGACTCGATGGTAGTGAGATTAGCTTGGGTGTAGTCAGGCACGTAATTCTGATTGTTCTTCACTCCCCTGGAACGATAAGATGAACCCGAGGTGAGTTGAAGTCTTTGAGCACAGTGGGCAGTATTGGGGAAGCACTGGGAATACAGTCTGGACTGCATGAAGCACGAACAAATCTAACACGGGGGTAGACGCAGAAACAGAATGCCCTTTGGAAGTGAGTAGAGCGAGAGTTCCTTTCAAATACTTTGGATGTGTCATCTGGAAAGACCAGTCCCTGGAGGAAGGCATCATGTTTGGTAGAAGATAGGCCAAAAAAAAAAAAAGAGGAATACCCTCAAGGAGATAGACTGATATGATGGCTGCGACAGAGATCTCAAACTTAGCAACCACGGTGAGAATGGCACAGGAATAGGAAGAATGTGTTTCTGCTGTACACGGCATCTTCAGGAGTCAGAGCCAACTTGATGGTGTCTATCAAAAACCCCCTGCCCCCAAGAAGCAATCTGTACCCACATGAAAAGTGTTCATGAGAGCATATTTTTCCTTCCAGGCACACAGGTAAATGTGGTAACTGACCATCCTTATGGGGGGGTGGGTGGAGCTGCTCCATCAGCTAGACCCAAGGCCAGAGTGAGCAGAGAGGCCCTGCTAGCCCATGGGCTAGCCACTGAGGTGGTGTGGTTACTGCTGCTGCTGCACAACCTCGCCAACCCTCTCTGATCCAGGGAGCTGGGCTGAAGCATGGAAGGATGAGAAAATGCAAGCAAAGGCCATTGGTTTCAAAATGAAACCAATGGAATCAAGAGGTAGACCTGCCCCCACCTTTAACGCAGAACCCAGATTTGTGAGCAGGTCACTAGGTTGTGCCCGAGGATTTCTGGAATACCTCTACACACATTCAGAGACCCTTCTTCCTGGCAACTTCCAGGCCTGAAATCCTCCATATTGGGGAGAGAGCTCAGAGAGGTTGGTTTCTTCACAAGAACAGGGACCACATGTCTCTGAGACACTGGAGAGTAAGATGGGTTCCTGGCCACACTGGGCAAAGGGATAGAACAAACCTAGGTGCAGAGTCTTGAGGGATCCACGGCCATCAGAAAGGGGTGGGGGGGGTGTCCAGGTACACTTGAATTCTAGCAGTCCACAAATCCGAGATTTGATCTCGCTTGTGAAAGACGGCCCAACAAAAGCGCAGTGCAGGCTTGGGGTGACTTTGTCAGAAAGGAGAGTGGGTTTGTGAGCAGGGTATTCATCTTCCTCAGAATAAGGCAAGGTGCCTGGGGGAGTGCGCTTAATAAATGGCACCACGTGGAATGTAGGTTAGCCCCAGCAGGAGAGTGTGTCAACCCAGGTTATGAAACAGGCGAATACATGACTGATGAGGCAGTGGCGTCTGCTCCGCTGAAGACCGCTGGGACGGAGGTAGAAAGTCTTTCCAAAGTCAGGCACTGAAGAGCAAGTCTAGGCCAAGCCAAGTGGGAGTAGGTGCCAGACACCTGGGAGATGACGTCTATCAGTAATGGCACTCTGGGTGCCTACACAAGTTCTGAACAAGAAGAAATCAGGCACCTAGCAAGGGAGGAAAAGGTCAGATTAGCCCCCACTTCCTGTTTGATACAAAAAAGTTTAAGTCAGTGAACTTGGATTAGGGAAAGGGCCAAATGGATTAAAGGGTGAGACAGTCTTGCCTCTCAGTTCCAAATAACAGTGACCTGAAGGGTCTCCTCCACAGACAAAGCCCTGTGTGAGAGATGAAGCCTGTGTCCTCTTCAAGTACACTACTCTCCAAAGGGGATGCTGTCCCTGACACCAGTCCATGCCATTGCATTTCATCAAGCCTTCCCATCAGAGTGCATTCTGCTATGCCTGGGGCCGGAGCCGAGGAAGAGCAGAGGATGAGTGTGTTCCAGCCAGTGAGTTCCCCAAGGAAGGAAGCATCAGGTGAAGAGGGGGCCGGAACCCTGTCCCGACACCTGACACTTTCTAGGTCACCTACAGTCCATGATATCTGAGTACCTTGTCCATCCCCTCAGCTCACCAGTCCCTTCATCATCATTTGGTCACCCTGGGAGTAGCACATGCACCTTCCCTGTGGGGGTCGGAGTCCCTCAAAGCTCTGAGAGGTACAATCAGCTTCTGGTCCCACTTCATTATCTCTCTCTCTCTCTCTCTCTCTCTCTCTCTCTCTCTCGTCTGTCTCTCCCTCTCTCCTTTCTTTTAATTCATTAGTTCCAGAGTCATTCCTTATTCAGAGGAAACTGTATTAACCATGGACCAGAATGTAGGAAAATATATCAAACCCCAAACCCAACTCACTGCCCTTGAGTAGATGCTCACTCATGGTGAACCCCACCCCGGCCCCCGCGCCTGCCCCACAGACACACCCCATGAGTTTCTGAGACAATAACTCTCGATGGCAGCAGAGTCAAGTCTTTCTCCTGAGGAGCTGCAGGTGACCAGTGGCCCGCAGCCCAATACTTAATCACGACACCAGTGGATATATATATATATATATATACATATATATATATATATCCAAAATCAAAGCCACGGCCATTGAACTGATTCTGACGCATATCAACAGGACAGAATTGCCCCTATGGGTTTCTGAGATTTTAATGCTGAATAGGAGTGGAAAGCCTCCCCTGTCTACTAAGAAGCTGCTAGTAGTTTCAAACTGTTGACCTTGTGGTTAGCAGCCCACTACATAACCAGCATGCCACTAACTCTAAATCTGAATATATGTGCATGCAATCATAAATATTAATATTAATTCTAATATAAATTTCCTTTCTCTACTTTCCACACAGCTAAGTGGTGACCTCTATTCCATGATGTAAAAATGGAGGATGAGTACCTCAGATCACTGATGGAGGAGGACTACATCATGATATAACTGCCAAACCACCAAGAATATATCCTTGAACATACCCTTGATTCCCAGCCAACCTGACATAGAAGCTTAACTCGAGCAGTCTTACTTTCATCTTGGACCTCAAGGTCTGTGACTGCCCCACATCATTAATGAAAAAAAAAAAAAACCCAAAAACATCCTGGCAGTAGTTTTTCTCATTATCATTGTAAAGTTGGACAGTTCGAGGACTGATAGGTAAAACAAAGTGTATTAAAGTATTTTTCGTCTCTAAAAGACACATTAAGCACAAGTGTTTGCATTGGTTTGGGTGATGGTGTCTGAGAGACACAAAATGGGAGAAGAATAACTCTGACGTTCTCACAATTTCAGCCCCATTAGACAGAGCATCGTTGCTGGTGAGAAATTCAGAGGAAGGGCTAGGCCCTCTAGCTGGTGAGCAGCAGGGCTGACTGAGGCTCTAGTAGTGGCCCAGAGAGATGGCAAAAGGGTGAAGACCTTTAATGGGATGTACTCGTTAGTACAATGGACACTACAATGGACAGACTGAGACAGGCTGGATGTCAGCTTGCCTGGGCCAGTATTCTTCCCAGATAGGGTTGGATACAATATAGTCAACTCCATCCTGAGATCTTCTGTGGAGCACCCAAGCAGTTGTGGGGAGAATAGAGCTCTGAAGCTGATCACAGCCTTGATACCTTAGGGAGGTTTAATTCAGGGTCTGGCCTACTCTTAATATAAGTCGACAGGGTGTGAAACCTATCAGACTTCGGCTGTAGTTGGATCTTGCATCTGGTCCATCGACCTTCTGTTCTATCACCTAGTGATCTTAGAAGCCATGGGCTGCTCTCATTAGATTCACATAGACAATCTTGGGTTCTTGTTTGTTTCTGTTTGTTTGTTTGGGGGGGGTGCATCACTGCCCTCTGGTGGGAGTGGGAGGACCCAGCCTTGCTCCTGGAGAGCTACTGCTGGGTTTGAACTGCCAAGCCAGTGGGCCGCAGTCCCGCACTCAACCACTACACCACTGGGGCTCAGTGGGTTCTTGAGTTCTTTCAGCTCTTCATCCCCAAGCCTAGGTCTTTCTACTCTTACCTTTCTATTTCCTGTTTATCAGCCCCTGCAGCTACACATGTCAGGAAAGGGTCCAGCTTGCATGTGAACCATGGACTTGAATCGGACTGGCAACTGTGTGAGCCACTTCTTGATCTAGATCTCATTCTATGGACATACAAACATGCTTCACTGCTTGTGCTTCTCGAGAGACCCAGCCTCTCACATAGGCCAATGGTCATGATGATGATGTCAGTCTTGGTAATATCCTATTGTGTTATTACAAGGTTGCTATAAACCAGAGAGGTGGGGCCACGGCAATGACTAACATCTCAGGACAATGGGCTGTGACTGATCCTTCCCTGGTCAGTTTTTCCAGAGCAAACACACCTGGGCTCAGGAAGATTCGCACACACAGGTATTTCAGCCCTGGCACTGACAGACAGCTTATTGGCCATCACCTGTGTGACCTTGAGCAGGCAGATGGCCTCATCTCAGTCTCCTCTCCTCAGTGTCCTCACCTGAGCCTCTGTTTCCTTAACTCAAAGCAAAACAGCGTCTTCCCATCAAAAGCACTCTGATCAGTGACTTGTGGAGAGACATGGAGAAAAACAGAGGGAGAGGGAGTTTCACAAGTCACAATTGTTAGACAAGCAACACTACAGTTAACTATTGCTATCTACTGTTTGTTTCTTGGAGGATTAATTTATGCCTGAATCAAGCCAGGGTATTATCAACTGCCTAATGTGCATGTGAAATCTGGACATTAAATAAGGAAGATTAAAGAAAAATTAGTGCATGTGAAGTACAGTGCCGGCAAAGACTGTTGTCAGTACCATGGACAGCCAAGAGCAATAACAACGCTATCTTGGAAGAAGCGCAGCCAGGGTGCACCAAAGAGGCATATTTGTTAAGATTTCATCCTGCATCCATAGGACACAGTGTCAGGAGAGACAAATCCCTGGCAAAGGGCATCGTGCTTGGGAAAGTGGAGGGGCAGCAAAAAGAGGAAGCCGCTCAACAGTTTGGATTGACACCAGGGCTACAAAAAGGGGCTCGGACATAAGAACAACTGGGAGGATTGTCCAGGACCAGGCAAGGTGCGGTTCTGTTGTGAGATGGCAATGAACAACAACAAAAGCATTGTTGTAACTAGAGTCCCTGGGTTGCTTTCCAATCCATGGCTGTTCTAAGTTTTGGACTAGCACGGACCCAGGTGGTTTCTGGAGTGGAGTCTTTGTGAGCTCAGGTCACCAGATCTTTCTCCCGCAGTCCCTGAGTGGGTTCCATATGCCAACCTTTTGATGAGAAGCCTATTGCTCAACCTTTGAGCCTTCTCGAAAAACAAGAACGAAACAACCTGGTTGTCAGCCAGTCCATTCCAACTCCGTAACTCTACAGGACAGAATAGAACTGCCCCTATAGATTTCTGAGACTGTAACCTTTTCTAGGATGAGAAAGTCTCATCTCTCTCTTGCATAGCAGCTGGTGGCTTTGAACTGCTGATCATGTGGCTAGCAGCTCAATATGTAACCCACTATGCCACCAGGATTCCTCCCTGAGACGCCAGGTCGGGGGGTCCTCAAACGTTTTAAACAGAGGGACCAGTTCACTGTCCCTCAGACCATTGGAGGGCCAGACTATAGTTAAAAAAAAAAAAACTATGAACAAATTCATTGTGGGCCTGGAATCAGTTGGCTGCTAAGCGAGAGTGGCAAAAACACACAGCAGTCTGGATAAATGTCATTGGTGGGCCACATGTGGCTCTTGGGGCATAGTTTGAGGACGCCTGCACCAGATATTCAAATAATTTATCAGATGCCAGAATGCTACTTGGAGTACTGACTACAACTACAGAGTGGAGCAGGCTGGACAGTGGGTAATAATGAATTATGTCTTCAGATCATCCCCTTGCTCTGTCCCATGGCTCAGATGACTCTGCTCTCAGACCTCTGTGGCTCTGTCCAGGTTGAAGTTGTAAAGAATGAGCTTTGTTCAGGTGGGCTTTTAGCTTCATCTATTGTGTGACCAAGATGGCTCAGACTTTGGGATCAGGTTCCAGGCTCCCCAGAGCAAAGCCACCTTGAGCCTGAGGGGAAGGCCTCAGGGTGCAGACAAAAGACAGAAGGATCAGCCCTGGGTACAGGTGAACACCACCCTGCCATTCAGCACATTTGGAAAACACATGTAAATCCTTCTCACCAGAGTATCGTTTTCCATTTCAGGTTAATAAAAGCCCTCCGGGAAGGAAATACTGCAAAGCATACAAACAGCTCAGGACTAAAACTTCCTGGTCCAGCAGGTGGCCTCCCCAAACCTGCAGAAGATACTGCCCGAGGAGAAGAATATGTTTTCACGAGAGATGTTGAGTCAAATAGATACCCTTGGGGCAAGCTGCTGGGATCTGAAAATTTCACCTGGTTCAGCTCTAATTGCCCCCACTGTATTACATTTGACACAGAGGGGATCCTGGAGGGTCTGTCAGGCACGTTGTGAGACAGTGCCATTCACCCTGGAAGGCCTGAGAGCAAAATATCAGCACCCTCTGAATCTGTGTGCAGACCCTGCAGGACCCCCTCTGAGTCAAAACTAATAGGGTGGAAGCAACTGGAACTGAACCAGGCGGGATTTTCAGATACCACAAGTCCACCTCAAGGTATGTTATCAAACCAACATCTCTCTTGAAAACATTTTCTTCTCCTCCAGCAGAGTGGTACCTTCACAAGATTTGGGGATTACATTGCTGGGCCCCAGAGTTTCAGTCTTAAGCTGTGCAGATGCTCCTGTAGTATTTATTTCCTTAGCATCCCAAAATGAGAGAAAGAGGAGGCTTCCTATTCTCACAGAATGACAGTCTCAGAACCCACAGGGGCAGTTCTCCCCATCTTATAGGGTCACTGTGCATCAGAGTCCACTTGATGGCAGTGGATTTGACTTGGGTTTGGGACTCAGAGAAAGAGCTAGAGTATGCTGATCCACAGCGATCCTTAGGAACAAGGGAATCACATACAACACATGTCTGGGATGGGAAGGTCGAGGAGACCATTTCTGAAAGACTGTGTGACAAGAAAGGGTTATGTCCAAAAATGAGATGACTCCATGGAATGAACAGTTGTCCAGGCAGCAAACGACATAAACTACAAACTGACATTCTGATGCCCCTCCATTTCTGGCATGCTTTCCTCAGAAGTGCTCATACCTGTGGCATTACTTACAACAATATCCTGGGCCTCCATCGTCACCTCACCTGGACAGCACCTTTCGATGACAATGTGAAAGCCCCAGCCCCAGTCATTGACTCACCAGTATGTGTGTGTGTGTGTGTGTGTGTGTGTGTGAATGGCCAAAGACAAATAATGAAATTTTCACTTTAGTGTCCCATCCAGGGGCTGCTCCGACCAAGGATGGGGAGTCCCTTCGAGCTGGTGGCTTCTCTTCCCCATTCTGAGTCCCCTGCTATCATGTCAGCCCTCTGGAGCACTTCCATCACCCACCCGCAGCTTCCTCCTAGGGAACCCACAGAACTGAAGCTGCCACAGCACCCAGGTTCTATAGAAGAAGTCTTGGACTGCTGTGAATGGACAGCAGAGGCAGACACATGTCAAACAGAAATAAGAACACCAGACCGTGTGTGAGAGTTTGGACCAGTGGGGGCTGGGGGTATAAGCCCACCAGACGTATGTGGGGTGCTGTCGGGACCCAACACCAGGACACCACCAGAGAAGCTACCTGTGATGGAAATGAGCAACGGACACATAGGAGGTAATCATCTGAGACGGATCTCTGCAAATATGCTTCTTAGGGACCCAAACTGATTGCTCTGGAAAGGCAGCAAAGGAAGGGACTTCTAATATGTGATGTGGCAGTCACTGATCTGTGTCAATTTCAGCACTGGGAGTATAGGGGTGGAGTCTAAACTGTCAATCTGGAGATAACCAATGAGACCTCTGTATGGGCATGGCTTTCTCCTCTGAATTCTGGGAAGTCTCACAGTATTTCCCAATTAGAGATGAGAGACTTGACTCAGTTCCTGGGAGGCGCTTGACAAGACAAGATGACAGCACAGACCCTGAGTTCTAGGAACTGGAAGAACTGGATGAGAAGCCACATGGGTTTACCCACTTGGAAGCAGACCTCTGAAGCTAGAAACTCCACATAGAGAACACTACCAGTGCTGAGATGCTTCCACTGCCAATGGATACTGCTGATGGACTCTGAGCCCTGGAAATAAGGAACCATGGGGAGACCCCTGCCAAAGCCTAGGTGCTTCTACTGCCGCTGGATACACAAGACTCTGCACTCACGTCTGTGATTGGCTTGGCATCATTGAACGTGCTTGGTGAGTCAGAAGGAGACTTTATAGACTGGTATCAGACATATGGGCTGATATCGGACTTATGATCTTGGACTGGACTGGATTGGGATGCTTTCTCAATGTTCCATTCCTCTCGTATGTAAACCTTTCCCTTATATCCATATGCGTGTTTATGAATTTGTTTATTTAGTCCACCTGGAATAACACATGTGAGTAGAGTCCATTGTTACAGACTGAAGTATGTGCTCCCACCAAACAAGAATGGATGCATTTGCATTATGGTGGTGATGAAGGATGTTGGAAGAACTGTGATGTTTAGATTTTATGACAACCTGATGGTACCTGTGTGGAGGGAGAGGTGAAATTCAACCTGTCGATCAAGTGGTAGCCTGGTGAGGCTTTCTTTAGCGGGGGGGGGTGTCTTTTTATAAGAAATGCAATGAGCACTCTACTCTCCCATTTTGCCCCTCTATTTCTGTTTCCTTGGACTTTTATGTCTACTATCACCAACTCTGAGAGTGGCGCCCTCCCTAGTCTGTACCAAGTTGGATCCAGGGAACTCTGTACCCACCGCCCATGGTCTCCCTGCTCCCCACTTCACCTGTCTGTATCTGCAGCTGTGGGAGTCTGAAGAGGGTTCCAGCTGCCCAAGACCCATGGACTTGAGTTGGACTGGACTAGGATGCCTTCTTGATGTTAAGTTATGTCTTATACATATGAGTTGCTCCTCTAGACAGTACAATTAACCTTGTGTTGTTTCTCTAGACAGCATAATTACCACAGGTTGCCAAACAAACAAATCTGTCTTGGAAGAAGACAAGCCAGAGGCTGTTTGGAAGTGAAGATGATGAAAGTTCATCTCATGAACTTTGGGCAAGCCTGGTGAGACCAGTCCGTGGAAAAAGACAACATGCTGGGTAAAGTAGAAACTACTCTGTGCCATGAGAAAGACCCTCCATGAGGTGGATTGAAACAGTGGCTGCAATGGTCACAAGGAAAGTTCAGGACCAGGCAGGATCTCTTTCTATTGTACACAGGGTGGCTCAGAGTCAGAAGTGCTTTGATGGCAACACACAGAGACAACAATAAAACATACAGGAAGCCCTTGCCTTGAAAGCTGCTCCTGTGGGGAAAGGTTCCCATTCCTCCTGTATATTAATGAAACCCTTTCAAAGAAGACGGGGTCCTAAACCCAATCATTTCTGAATTATTTTTAAAAGGCAAAATAGAGGCAGAGATCCACACAGGGGGGAGCCAGGACACCACAAACTCCAAGAAACTCCCAGAGACCCACCAACCAAAGTGGACCCTCCTCTAGATCAGAGGGTCTGATCAGACTCCCCGTCACCCAATGGCGGGGGCGGGGGGAGGAGAAGACAAAGTACCCTTCTCTAAAGGGACTCGCACATGGTATGTCTTGTGCTGATGGCATGGAAACCTCCTTGCTCCCAGGGAGAAAAAATTCAAGATGCTCTCTGGACACCATGAGGGGATTTTGGTCATTATGTGACATGAAAATGAATTTGGATTTGGGGGAGGTTTAAATACATTTATGTTAGGTTGGGACCATTCAAAGGTAGCATAGCCTTCTGAAGAGTGATGACATCATGGTGGGGGGGGGCACATCTTTCTGAGTGCATTATTGAGGGCAGAGATGGCTCTCCACAGAGCTGTGGGGGCTCCATCACTTGTAAAGTCCATTGGAGCCAGAATGTAATAAATTCTGGTGTCTTGATCTCTCCTTTCAGCCTGAGGAAGAACTCAGGAGCAATGAGGCTGATGATTCCAACTTGGCTTATTTCCCTTGGGGAATCTTCAACTCGTACAGAAAAGTCAATAGTGTAAAAAAAGAAAAAAGAAAAGCAAGAAAATCCCCCAAATGAACCCATCCCACTCCCACCAAGTAAAGCAAATTCAGTGCTATTGAGGTGATTCCTGCTCCTGGAGACCTGATTGGACAGCATGGGGGACACTGCACCAGGGTTTCAAGACAGGATGGAGGATCTGGGGGCTTCCAAGCACTGACTTTCAGGTTTGCAACTGAGTGCTTTAATCACTGAGCCACTAGGCAGCGAGTCAAATTTTTGTACCTCATTGTTTATAATAACAACGGGAAAATGATCTCAATAGAGCACCGACATCATTTTTTCCATCCAGGTCATTTAAAAAATAAATAAATGAAACAACCTAATATCAATGTAGAGGTGCCCTGGTGGCTTAGTACTTACATATGAGGCTGCTAACCACAAGGTCAGCAGTTCAGAACCACCCACTGCTCCTGGGAAGAAAAACAAGGCTTTCTGCTCCCTTAAAGAATTACAGTCTCAGAGACACACAAGGCCAGTTCTACCCCGTTCTGAGGGTCACTATGAATCAGCAGGGACTCAAGGGACCAAGTGAGTTTGGGTTTTTGGAGCATCAATTTAAAAGACAGGTTTGGTCTTCCAAACATGGATGCTTGACACCATTACTCTGAGAGAGAAAACCTATTAAAATATCAATAAGCCAAACCCACTGCCATCAAGTTAGTCATGACTGATAGCAGCCCTATAGGATATAGCAGAACTGCCCCTATGAATTACAGACACTGTAACTCTTATGGGAGCAGACGGCCTCAACGTATGCTGGTGGGTTTGAACTGCTGATTTATAGATATTTAAAAGAGAGTGTGGCCAACGATCTCACCTGGTGCCACTTGTGTTCAGGTGTGCCTCCTTCCGTCACAGGCCTCCTCTCTCACCAAATGACAGAGACAAGATTCAGGACTCCAACACGTTCCAATGCACGACCTCACCAATCTCTAAACCTTGATGGGGCACAGCACTGTCAAGTCCGTTAACCACTATGTCCCACAGATGGGTAGGGAGGGATGTAGTGTACCTGGAGTTCTGGTAGGAAACCTGGTGGCACAGCGTGTTAAGAATTTGGTTACTGTGTTAGTCTTGGTTGACTAGAGAAACAAATTCATAGACCCTCATGTGTCAAAGAAAGCATTTTCTATCAAAAAGTGATTGTATACTGAGAAAACATCCCAGCCCAGTTCAGATCAAGTCCATTAGTCTGATATTATCCCATATTATCCCATATGTCTGGCATCAGTCTATAAATTTCTCTTCAGAATCATACAACATATGCAATGATACTAAATGCAGGGAGATCATAGGCTGGTGGGAGGGAAGTTCTGTGGATCCAGTGGCATTGTCAGCAGCATCTCAGCCCTGGCATGGCGCTATACATGACTTCTCCATGACCCAGGGCTGCATCAGAGTAGGCCCATGTGGCTTCTCCTCAGGGATGTCTCACAGGGAGTGAGCCTTGTCAGTAGAGAGTCACTAAGGGAGTGAGCCGGGAACGTGTCTCCCATCTCCAAGAAGGAAAATACAGGAATTCTCAGAATTCTCAGGAGAAGGCCATGCCCACACAGAGGCCTCATTGGTTATATCTTGATTGATAGGTCAGACTACACCCCTTCACTTATAATCCTCTCAAATTGACACCAGATTATGTAACTACCACATGCCCCAACGAAACTCCTTCCCTAAACTACAGCAATTTTATATTAATTTGGTGTGGCACTGAATAAGACTTCAGTTTTCTAGACACTTCTTTCTTTGTCTCTACACAAAACCCTCAGGAAGGAGGCGCTGTGCTGGAAGGAGTTACTGGAGAATGAATTGGGATGTTTCTTCATGGTCCCAGATCTGCCGCTTGCTATGGTTAACAGCATGTCTCATTAATGTTCTCAGTTTCCTTGATGAGGACACTCAAGGAGGGTGTATGAACCCACTCCTGCAAAGAACCCAAGGACTAACGGTTTAGGTCATTCAAAGGGCATTCCATAGTAATGAGAATCGTGACTTGTGTGATGTCATGCTACTTAAAATGTTGCGAGATTAAACTTCCTGTGCGGGTGCACCTGGTCACCCTTGGCAGCAGCTCCTCTTGAAGGAGGTGCATTTATCGGCACCAGAGCAGATGCAGGAACCTCCAGTAAAACTCCTCCCCTTTGCAAGTTGACAGGAGATGATGTAACAGCTACAACTACTAACCAAAAGGTTAACAGTTCAAACCCAAGGAGAAAGGTGAGGCTGTCTCCTCCTGTAAAGATTCACAGTCCCGGAAATACTATGGAGCGATTCTACTGTCTTCTGCCGGGTCGCTATGAATTGGATATGGGACTGGGTAGTGTATGGGGTGGCACAACCATGTCTCTATCTGCCATATCTGCTTATTGGCATGGGGTGTAGTCACTGTTTACAAAGTGGCTTGGGGAGGAGCACACAGGTCTGCCCACGAAGCCTGGGGAGAGAGATCAGGGAAGCCTTCCCAAGGGGATTCAATTGAGAAGGAAGTCGATTCAAGGTGCTCTCATCAGAGGAAGGAGTCAATGCTTAGGTCAGGCTCCCCAGAGAAAGTTTTGTGTCTGGTGCACACCTCATTCATGCAGCCCTCCATGCACTAAGACGGTCAGACATCTTGTGATGTGGCGGCTGCCGGGAGAGCTCCAGAAGGCTCTCCAGCACAGGTGACCGCTGCAGACTTCACTCCTTGGGCACTGCTGGCTTTAGGGGCTGGAGCAGTCTCTGTGCCAGGTAGGCCAATTACCAGCATCTGGGAGTTCTGTCTGCTAGAAGCCAGTGGCACCTTCACTCCAATGTCTCAAAGCTTGTCACATGTTCTCTGGGTGGAAACCCCTCCTATGTGGTTACACGGTGATGTCACTGGCCGTGCAGAAAGGCACATGACTTCAGAATCAAAGGCCCTTTGCTGTGCCAGGGTGGGTAGGAGGAGTGGGAGAAGTGGAATGCCTAGAAGAACTTTTATAGGAGGAATTCATTAAGAAATAGAAGTTAAGATAACATCGGGCATAGCACAGCAGTGTCCAAATATGAGACTCTAGAGAAGTGGGCTTCAAAGACAGCCTCTCTGCACATGAATGTTTCCTCCCAAAGAATCCAGAGTGGCCATAGCTTCAGTGCCAGGATGCTCTCCCACAGTCTCGGGGTGAGACCAGCTTTGTGACAGGTCAGCATGAAAGAAGGGAGCCCTGCTCCTCTGTGCCCACTCAGCTCTGCACCCCTGAGCCCACCTCCTTGACTTCCAGAGTCAGCTTTTCCACTGCCTCACCAGAATATAATTGACAACTCCATGTCCCCCTTGCTTTGTCACCCTTTACTAAATATGCATTCTCTTCGGAAACGTTTTCAGATTGACTGCTCCTGACAGACAACACAGATTTCAACATTTACACAGAGGTTGTCTGTCAAAGAGGGAGAGAGAGGGAAAACGAGGCCTATTTTGGGATGTCTCTGAGACCCAAGCCCAGGGAGGAGGAAGCAGCCACTCACGTGTGTAACAGCCATGTGTGCCCATGTACACAGGCTTGCTGAAGGGGTTGCTAAGTAACCTCCTGGAAGTGTGTCAGGGGACAGAGGAAAACAGGAAGCACAAGAGACTCCAGGGTCTAGGCACCACTGGACATGCAGAGACCTGCCCTGGGCATTGCCCTTTTCTCTGCGACATCCCACCCCGGCCTGGGGAGGTTGCACTGGGGAACTTGAAGGCAGCAATAGCAGACATCCCACACACCATGCACCGCCTGCCACAGGCCACACAGCTCATGCATCTCCTGTTTGGGGAAGGAGCAGGGCTTGGGAGAAAAGCACAGCTTGGTTTCACCTGTGAGATGAGCGATGGTAGCAGTGACTACATCACAGTGCCGTGAGCAGAATTTCACTGTGGCACCATGGTAATGCATTGGGCTATTAACTACAAGGGCCACAGTTCAAAACCAACAGCTGCTCTGTAGTTGGAAAAGGAGGCTTTCGACTCTCTTAGAGAGTTATTGTCTTGGAAAGCAATAAGGGCAATTCTACCTTGTCCTATACAGTCACTATGGGTGAGAGTTGGCTCAGTAGCAGTGAGTGCCGCAGTCACTTCGCGCCCTGGTGGCACAGTGGACTATGTATTGAACCTCTAACAATAGGCCAATAATTCAAACCCATCATCTGCACCTCAGGAGAAAGTTGAGCCTTTCCATTCCTGTAGCCTTGGAAGCCCCACACAAGGTGTATAGGAGTCAGAACTAACTCAATAGCAATGGGAATTTTGGGTTCCCAGTCACCTAAAGGTGCCTGGGGAGTGCTGTGGGTTCGTCGTTTGGTTGCTAAACCCCTGTGTTGGCCGGTCAACCTTCCAGCCACTCTGAAAGAGAAAGATGAGCTATTGTCAGCTTGTCATGCTGCCGTGTCTCGTGTGTTACTGTGATGCTGGAAGCTATGCCCTGGTATTCTTCAAATACCAACAGTGTCCCCAAAGTGAACAGGTTTCAGCTGAGCTTTCAGACTGAAAATAGGCTACAAAGAAGGAATGGGCTGCCCATGTCAGGGGAATGAACCACCGGAAATCTTATGGATAGCAAGGAAACACAGCCAGATACTGAAAACCTCATGAAATTAAGCTCCAACATATCAATCCCGAAGATGGCACCAGACGGGGCAGGTTTGCTGCTGTTGTACAGCAATTTCACTGCAACTCAGAGCCACTCCAGGGTATCCAACAACCACTTGAGAACAGTCCGCTTCTCTGGACCATGCCTTCAGCACACAGATGGAGTGAGTATGGAGATGAGTCCAGCCCCGACACACACTCCTCCTTCTCTTTAAACCACAGGGTAGACCCCTTTGTTCTGTTCCAGTGATCACATCATGGTTCAAGGCGATGGTCTGACTCACCGTGTGCTTCCAGGGAAGAAGATGGGGCTCTCTGTTCCTGTAAGGAATTACAAAGTGTCAGAAAACTGACCTAGGTTTGGGGTTTAAGCAAAATGTTCTTTGTGTGTAATAGCAATGATCTTAACTAATGATTTGGGTGATTGATATTAATGTTCAATTGGTCCACAATGTCCCCCTTCTTTCTGTTGGCCGAATTTTCTTTAGAGGGCATGAATATGGGTCCTGTTGAGGTGCTTGGCCAGGTCGGTATCTACCCCATTTCTTGACATTAACAAGTGAGTACTGCCACCATTGAATCCACTTGTTTGAACGTCTTGATCTCTGTCAATTCCTGGAGGCTTATCTTCCTCCACTGCTGGCAGTGTAGTCTGGACTTCTTCCTTCAACACTATCAGTTCTTGATCAAATGCCACCACCACCACCCCCCACCACACCCCCACAGTGGGCATCATACTAGTAGAATGCTTGAGCAAGTAGAGAGCACAAAACAGAGATACCGGAGCTGCTGAACACCAGACTCTCATTTTGAGCCATTGAGCTTAAAACAACAAAACTAAACTCACGGCCTTCTACTCAGCTCTACATCAAGGAAGCATAGACCTGCACTGGAGGGCTATCTGTGCCTGATGTTTCTGCTATTGTTAGAATTGTGAGGTACCATCCAGTCACCTGACCTGACATGCATGGAGACCCTAAGAGAAAGAGCATAAAATGCCACCTACTCCGGCACAAGCCTCTCAACTGTTCTCATGTTTGAGCCCATTATTGCAGCCACTATTTCGATCCATCCTGCAGATCCGTCCTGCTTCCTCTTTTTGCTGTCTCTCCACTTTGCCAAGCATGATGGCTTTTCCAGGACCTGGCATCTCCAAAATGCATAAGACGGAGTTTCACCATCCTTGCCTCTAAGCAGTATTCTGGCTGTACTTTTTTCAAGACAAAAGTGTTTGTCTTTTAATATTCCCTGGTACTGTCCATAGTCTTCCTTTTTTGTTTTCTAACTTAAATTCTTTGCACATTTCATCATATTGTTTTACATTTTCTTCGCGAGCTGTCCTTGGAAATGTTCTGCTCAACTCATTGACTTCATTATTTCTTCCATTTTCCCTAACTAATCTATTCTTCTTCACCCCAAATTTGCAAATGGGCAAATAATGATCTGTTCACATTTGGTCCCTGACCTACTTTTAGCTGCTGATCTTAGACTTCTCCATCATCTCTTCCCACAGATGTAGTCAATTTTATTTCTATGTCTTCCACCTGCAGAAGTTCGTGTGCATAGTTGTTGCTTGTGTAATCAACAAAGGGTATTTGCAGTGAAGAAATTGTTGGTCTTGCAAAATTTGATCATGTGCTCCTCTGGCTTCGTTTCCATCACTCACGCCCCATTTTCTAACTGTTCTTCCTTCCTCTTCAGTTCTACCTTTTGCATTCTAATCTCCAATAATGATCAATTCATCTTGATTACATATTTGATCATTTTCAGACTGAAGACATTGGTAAAATTCTTTAATTTCTTCATCACTACTTTTAATGTGTGGTGCATGACTTTGAGTCACAGTTGTACAGACTGGATTCCCTTGTATTCCGATAGATATTGTCCTACCTCAAACAGCACCATACTTCACAGTACATCTTGAATATCCATTGTGATGACAAGTACCCTTACAGTTGCAAATGAAGCATTAAGTGAATCAAACAACCAGTTGGCATTCATGAAGCCTAGGCTTGGGACTCACTCTACAGAGGTGCCTATGTGACATGTGTCCCTTAGCACTCCCTCACTTTGGTTCATCATGCATTTGTCCAGCACAAGGCAGTATGAGTGTCACCGGACAGTCAAAAGATGACCACATCCTATCTGGCCTCAAGTCCTTCACATGGAGACAATGCCACAGCCTTAGGCTAGTTTGTTTTATGTATATGTAATCCTGCACCATGTATATGGCTTCAACTCGTCCATAGACTTCTTCCAAAGAACTGTTTCTCCTGTCCTTTTCCTGACATAGATAGCTACAGGACATGGCTATGTCTTCTTATAAGCAGGACTTGAGCTTCTTAATGTCTCCTTAATTGCTTCCACTCTACTTTGATTCCACATAGACAGAGAATAAAGTAATGTCCATGATTGCTAATTGGCTTTGAGGTTACCCCAACTCATGTTTATCAAAGAGGGTTTGGTGTGAGTTGTGCCCTAGTGACACAAGGGGTTAAGCACCTGGTTGCTAACTCTAAGGTCAGCAGTTTGAGTCCATTAGCTATTCCTTGGGAGAAAAATGAGGCTGTCTGATTCCATGAATATTTATAGTTGCTGAAGGAGAACCTAGACAGTCATTCCCCTCTGTCCTTCAGTGATGCTATGAGTCAGAATGGACCTCAGGGCAGTGGGTGGGCAACACAAAGGTCCCCCAGGTGGCACGGGTGGTCTGCACTACACTACCAAGCCAAAGGTTGGTGACCCAAACCCACCCAGCCATGCTGGAGAGGAAAACCGGGAACAGGCAGGCAACATGGAGAGAGAGAGAGAGAGAGAGAGAGTTTGTTTGGATGAACTCGACAGGGCAGATGGAGAATGAAGTTTTATGGAACCCAGAGAGATTCGAAGAATGTTTTAGAATTAGACTCGGCCAAGAAGACTGCCAGCCCTCTCCAAGCAAAGAGACCCTTAGTCCTGCATGACTTGGGGGTCTGAGAAACCAGGCTGCTAATTGAGCTGTTCTTAATTACAGTCATTCTTCATGCTAGGGAGTGGGAAGGGGTGGGGGGGCAAGGATGGGCGCCGAGGGTTTTATTTTTAACAACTGCACTTCCTTGTGAGAAGTGGGGGCAGGGGGTGCTCCGTTCACAGCCACAAATGGAGTCCATGCCAAGGCGGTGGGCTGAGTTATTAAGCACAAATAATTAGGCCCTTAGTTGCCGGCAATGGGAACAGGAGCACACAGTGCCACACAGGGGTGGGGAAAGGACCATTCATTTCGCGTTTTTCATCATTTAAGATGATAATTAGTGAGAGATAATACGCCTCAGTAGCCAATTTTGCCTCTGATTATTTGCTTGAATATGGTAATTGTGTGGTTTTGTTTTGCTGTCTCTTTCAGACTGGCTTCCTGAAGTCCTTGTGATGTTTTAGGGGCTGGGGGACTCATTCCTATCTGGGAAAGTAACCATGGAAATACATAATTAGACATTATTCAGGGTACAACGACCTAGGCTCCATAGCCCGGTGTGTTTAGCTGTACAAGGATTTCTTTAATCTCTCAGGCAGTCTATTCCCAACCTAACCAGGTCCCCTGAGGGTGACCGGGAAGAGAACCCCAGGCCAAGTTCCTGGATCAGACTCAGCTCCTCTTTGGGTAGGGGAGTCCTGGGGTGGTCCCCCACGTGCCTGCCATGCCTACTCCCCTTCATGCCACTGTGTCCTTGTCTATCATTGCTGTGGGAAGAGCTCTGCTAACTGCTCTTCCATCTTAGAACGGAGCCCACAGGACACCAGCGGGGGAGAGACCTTAATAGGGGGCAAGGGAGTAATGCCTGTGTGTGTGTGTGTGTGTGTGTGTTGAGAACATAAGAAAACTAGCAGTGAGGCCGTGAGCTCTTTAACACAAACCATACATGAACCTGAACGTCTCTCCGCTTCCTAGGATGGGATTCGTTGTGCCCTCTGCTTGGAAGTTGGAAAGGAGCCCTCAGCCCCCAATAATGGGAAGAAGCTTATTGAAAGATGGGGAGGGAGACAGGCACAGCAAGGCGGACGCTCAGGTTTTCCACTGTTTCTTAGTGTCACACCAAGAAATGCCCTCTGAGAACGGAGAGCGAGCTAAAGTCCCGCTTCAGTCACTTGCTCCCCTCCAGGCTGCAGCCCACCCTGCCCCCAGCATGGTGCCACCAGACAATCCAGCAGGGCCCATCTTCCCAAGCCCCCCTCTGGCAGCTCAGTGCCAGGAAGCCTGACCATGACTTCACCTCTCTGCAGCTTTATGTTTGGGTCCCCTGCAACTGCTCGGAGATTTGAGAGTATTCCAGATATTTGTAGTGCTCAGGGATTCTTTGTCAGTGAGTTGGGGTCGGTGTAAGCTTCTTACATTTAGACCTACACCTCCACTCAGACCTGTCTCCAAGCTTCAAAACTTTTACCTCCACAAGGGTGTCCTAGGAGCAACCACACCTCCAACCTCTCCCTCCTCCCACCCATGGAAACTGTAATGCTCAGAGTCACAGAAGCCATTAACACATTCTACTCAACATAACCATGTATCCACAGCATGCATCCACAAAGACCCACATGTGCATGCACAAACATGCAAACACAAAGACACAGACACCAAGACAGAAATACACATAAACATATACACACAGAGACACGGACACATACATATGCATACAGAGACACAGACACACATAGATAAACAAAGACAGACATACACATATACAGATGCACACAGAGACAGGCACACACACAGAGACATATACACAGAGACACAGGCATACACAGAGACATGCAAAGACACAGACATACATATACAAACACACACAGGGGCACAGGCACATGTGGAGGCATATACACAGACACACAAAGACACAGACATACACATAAACATGCACACACAGTCACACACATACACAGACATGTGGCCATAAATACACAGAGACATGCACACAGATACACAGACATACACACTAACAAAAGCAGAGATCCTTTTATATGTTTCCCACCACTCTTGACCTGAGTGAGATCCTCACAAATTCCTATCCAAGAGCACCCTGCCCACTTCTCCACTCACAATGCATTCTAAGAGCTTAACTAGCATTTCTGACTGCCATCAAATCAAAGTGAACTCCTAGAGACCCCTGTGGGTTTCTGAGACTAACTGTTGACAGGCATCAAAAGCCCAGACTCTCTCCTCAGAGATGCTGCTGGGTTCAAAACTGATGAAAAATTCCTGCTGCAACAGAGACAACTCAACCACCATAGCCACCAGCTTTTCTGTGTGTCTGTCCAATTACCCACCATCTGCCCCCTAGGCTGTGCCCTTCTTAAGGCTTGGCTGGTGATGACCTGCTTCTCCTTACCAGTTTAGTCTTCTACACACATGTTGGCACTGAGAAGCCCCTTAAAAGTGCTAACAAAATCGAAACGGACTCATCTGACCCCTGTTGCCCATTCTCTACTGTTCAGAAACCACCTTATTTAGTAGGTGAAGACTTGCCAGAAAAACAAGAGACATTCATAATAGTTTGAAATGGGAAATATTGCCACCCTGCTCACATTTCTCTTTCGTTCTTCTTACCCAGTGTTCTGAGTGAGCTCAAGCAGCTAGTTGACAAGTTTAAAAAAAACAAAAACAAGAGTCAAGTGTATCTGTGCAGGTAAAGGTCAGTGTGATCATAGCTAGAATCACCAAACTCGCTCTGCTGTGTTGCTTTAGGGAAATCTGATGCACAAAAGGTCTTTATGACACACAGAAGCAAGAATATTCCTTTGAGGACTAAGGTGTGACTAACCCGTGCCATGGTGCTCTTCATTGCATCACATGTACGTGAAAATTGTACACTGAATAAGGAAAACCATAGAAGAATCAATGCATTTGAATTGTGATGCTGGAGAAGACCATTGCATGTACCATGGACTGCTTAAAGAGCAAACTCCTCTGTGATGGAAGAAGTAAGGCCAGAGTGATTCTTAGAGGCAAGGATGGCAAGACTTCATTGTATACGTTGTAGACATATTCCCAGGAGAGATCCGTCCTTGGAGAAGGACATCATGTTTGTGAAGAGGAGAGGCAAAAAAAGAAGAAGATCATCAATGAGATGGATGGACACAGTGACTGGACCAATAGACTCTGATCTGGGAACAATTGTGAGGAGGGTACAGGAGAGTACAGTGCATAGGGTTGCCATGGGAGTCAATTCAATGGTGCCTAAGAACCACAGTTGCCATGTATCCCCAGGGGACAGATCCCCTCTGGTCCTAAGTAGCAGCCTTGGGAAGACCCAACTTTGTCTGAGCTCCGAGACACAGTTATGGCAGTGATGCACCCAACTTATCCAGTGCTTTCAGTCTTGCAAGACTATCAACTATGAACATGTCTTAATAGAATCTAGCTGCCTGTCTATCCTACCTGCTCATCTTCCCACTAACCTTTTGGGAGCCTTCCAATCGCTAACCCACGTAGGTCTTACTGAGTGATAAAAAAGAGCAAGTCAAAGAAGGTTGGCATGATTCACAGCAAATCACAAACACGGGAGTAGTAGACTTGATGGTTTCTTGGCACGCATTAACCTGAAAACAAACAAACAGAAAACAAAACCCCGTGATGTGGCATCACATTGAAAGGTAATGTGGAGAGCAGCCCTGGCAGGCTATCCTGACACCTGGATGCTGGGGCAAGTGCAGTGGGTATTCATTGTAAAGATTTATACCTCATGTCAATCCCATGCCTTCAAGAAGAGAAGTGCCTTTTCTCCCCCAGAGGGACATCTGCTCAAGATACATATCCCATCACTTCTCTTTGGTCATTTTTTAGACAGATTTGCTTGTTTTCCTCAGAGTACTTCCAAACCCAGACTCAGGTGGAGGCCACCCTGTGACAGACACTCTGGGTGACTCCTTGGCCCTCTTTGCACTCACCTCTGCACAGGACATCTCACTCCAAACACCTGCTACTCTGCCAGCCTGCAGCAAGCCAAAGGAAGGACAGGCTCCTCATGACCTTGAGACTGTAGCTCAGCCAAGGAGACACAGAGTTGGTGGCCAATGTTCCCACTCCCTTGCAGTTCAGCTGGCTGACTCTGCTACCTTGGTTCCTAACACTCCCCAAAGAGATACACTCCCATTGGCCAGGGTTTTAGCTCACTGGACTGTGAACATCTTTGGGGTCTCCGTTCTTTTCTTGACTCCTGCATCCCCTGCCTGTGGATGTTGCCTGGAATCTCCATGTCAATATGCCCAGTCCTGTTTTCTGATCTCAGGGTCTGCATCTGAGGGAGGTACACAGCGATAAGCACCTTTCCTGGTTTGGGTGGCAAGCTGACTGCAGGGCTTCTCCCCATCAGGGAGTCCCCTCCAGTGCACATGTGCAGGTCCGTGGAAGGGCCGTGCACACTGGTACCAAGCATCACAGCCTTCCTTTTTGCCTTCAGGAGCAAAGTGTGGAGATGAGGAAAGTAACAATCTAGTCAAGGAACGTGTAAGGACTTGCCAGATCAAACCAAGATGCACATTGCAGGAAGGTGACAAACTCCAAGAGAAGTTGCTTGAGGAAAGGCCGAGCTGAGGGGCAAAGTCACCACCAATGCTCTAGCTTGTCTGCAGCTGACAAGAGGCGAGTATCCAGCCTCTCAAACTGCAGTCTCGTTCCACAAACACTTAATGAGTGTCTTGCATTCGCTGAGGTGGTGGTTGGTAGGCCAAGCTGACTCAAGAAACAAATGCAGGAACATTCTAGTATGTGTGAGAGAGAGCTTTACATCTAGAAGTAATTGTATATTAGGAAAACCTCCGAACTTGGTCCAACTCAAGTCCATGTGTCTGGGATCATTCCATAGATCCGAAACTTGCCCATAAGTCCCTCTTCAGACTCTTGTGGCCACATGCAAAGATGCAGTATGTAGGGTGATCACAGGCCGGGGATTGTGGAGTCGTGTGTGTGGATCCAATGGCAGTGGCTGCACCACAGGATCTCTTGGGACTCTTCAGGTCTCCTTGTGGCTCATCAACAGGAAGGTGAAGTCAGAGAGAGAGAGAAAGGAAATTCCCAGGACCTTCCATGTGAGGAGGTCATGCCCACCAGGAGGTATTATCAGACTATCACTTAAGGGACAGGTTAGACTCCATCCCTACACTTGTGCACCTTCAAGTTCACCCGAAATTATGTAACTACCACAGTAGCGATACTATCACTTATAAAAATTCACATCTGTGTCTCATGTATATGCCCTTGTAGAGAGGAGAGGTTCAATGACCATCTTCCTTTTTGGAGCATCAACAGCATCCCCTTGAACAAAAAAAACACATCATTTTTCACTCTTCCAGTGAAATGTAAGTAATAAAGCAAAGGAAGAAACTCCTTCAGCTAAGGTGAAATGGCAGAGCATGCCCCTTCAAAAAGAGCCTCTTGTACTTGCCTGGTGAATCCGATGCTGTTGGCATGGAAACCACCGAGCTCGGAAATTCTGAGATGTCTCCGGGCCAGTAACACAAGGACATGACCCAACAGTTCATAGACACAGCTCAAGAGTCCACGCACTACCCTCCCAGAGCCATAAGAAGAGGAGAAGCGGCTGGGCTGCCTGACTAAGCAGAACAGAATGTAGGTGAGTTTTTCTCTGCCCGCTTAGTTACTGCAGCTCATCACAGGTCCTCCTCCATCAACATCAACTTCACTCAGCAGCATTGGGCAGGGGTGGAGGGGGGACTCTAACTCAGGGGACCCTGTGAGAGAGCCAAGCTATGCACCCTACAGTTTTTGGGGTTGTGGGCTTTCCAAAGCAGACCACCAGGCCATGGCCCTGAGATGCTCCCTGGTGTGTTAGAAATACCAAAATTATTGGCTAATGGTCAAGAAAAGTGGGCTTGCCCCAAGAGAATACAGAGAGGAAACTGTCCAAGCCCAGTTCCGCTGGTCCCACTGCTCTACCCCCATGTGCAGCTGACCCTGGTGCCAATTCCTGTCCACTACCTGAGTCAAAGCAGCCAGCACACAAGGGTCATGTGTGTTCAGTGGGAGCTGAAGGTGGGGCATGATGAAGAAAGAATGGAGCAGGAACAAACTAACCTTTGTGGCGCTCAAAGTGTTGGCAATTTGGGAGACTGCTTTGAGAAATCATCTAAGAAATCTGAGTTCAATCAGAATGTTCTTTAGAAATGAGGATGATGTGGTTCAGACTGACCTATGTGGAATACAACGTCAGGAAAGAATATCGATTTAGTGGAGAGTCGGTGAAAACATGGGACACACATAAGGAGATGGATAACTGCAACCAAGGGCTCAAACATGCAAAACTGCTACAAGAATGGGCCTTGTTATGTTCAGTTCAACAAAGAGGGAACTTCAAAAAGTTTGTGGACAATCCCCATTATTTCTTCATTCCATTTGTCCATTCACTTTGTGAAGCCCCCTTGTGAGGGCAACATGAATCAGAATCGCCTCAATGACACTAGTGACAACAACAATTTTGAGAAAAAGAATTCACAAAGATACTGCATTTGTTTAAAAAGGTGTAGAGTCCACTGATAGAGTCTGCTTGATATCTGACCAAGCTGCTAGATCATCCCTGGCATTTCACAACAGCCACTCATCCAACAACTCATTAGTAACTAATGGGTGGGAAGGGAAGAGAAAAGAGAGAGGAAAATCAGAGAAGAATGAAGGAAAGAAAGAAAGAAGAAGAAAGGAAGGAAGACTAGGAGGAAGGGAGGGGAAATGTAAAAGAGAATGGAGGGATAGAGTGGAAGAAATGTAATGAGTAAGGATGAGAATATGGGACAAGGGGGAGGGAGAGATATACAGAAACAGAGGATGTGAAGAGATATACAGAAACAGAGGATGTGAAGGAGGGAGGGTGGGAGGAAAGTCTGAAGGGAAGAGCCAGAGAGAGTACTGATTCATTCTTAGAGAACAAGAATCTTCAGAATTTCTCATCACAGGCATTCACTTGACTGAAGCATGGAAGATTTATGAAGGATCTCTCTAAATTAACCAGAGCACTGCATAAAGGTCAGGAGTGAGTTACATTCTTCAAAACGCTATGATGTGCAAAGTGGACTCCAGTTCCTCCTCCTGGATATGTCAAACCCTCTCTCTCTTTCTCTATTTCTCTCTCTCTCTCTCTCTCTCTCTCTCTTTCTCTCTCTCTCTCTCTCTCTCTCTCTCTCTCTCTCTCTCTCTCTCTCTCTCTCTCTGCAGTCTCATTAACTCTTTCGCCTTTTCTGGATCCTGCTGGGTCTTGGAAGACTAAGAAGACTCACCCTAGACAACACAAAAAAAAGCCTCAAACAATCCTACCTGGATATTGGTAACATCTGCAGCTTATTAGAAGAAACTCAGACTGGGGAGTCATTTATTTTCTCATTGGAATCATCTGGGGAGCTCATTAAACCTACCCATCTCGAGGTCCCACCCTGGATCAATTAGACTATATCCAGTAGTGGACCCCAGGTTTAAGTACATTTTGAGAGTATCTTACATTAGTATAACAAACAACTAGATTGGAGAATTACGAGACAGGAGTAATGGACCTTGCTTCCAAGATCTGTCCATAATTCACTGTGTGAGCATGGGTAGGCTTGACTAATTATCACGATTCTCATCTGTGAAACGTGTGGAATGGATGGCATCAACACTCATCTCCCAATTAGGGAGAACGTTATTAAAGGGCCATTAGTTGAGTAGTGTGTTTCAAATGTTTAATAGGACACCTACAAGTCTTCTACCTTGTAAAAGCACAGGAAACACTTTTGCACTTCCTACAAAAATAAAACACTGTGGACAGTGCAAAGATTAAAGAAGCAGTCTCTTTCGTCAAGTAGATTATAAACTAATTTAAATTATCTACCTCACCACCCAGCAAAAGGTGAAGAAATGGATGGGTGGGTAGATGCGTGGATGGTTGCAAAGGATGGATATAGACAAATGAATGCATAAACAGACTGATAGGTGGGTGAACCTAAAGATGATGCATGGATAGATAGAAAATATCCTACCAATAATTATGACTCTTTGTATCAACTTCTCAATCACATTATCCTGGTGTGAAGCAAGAAAGAGAAGAGAGGGGGAAACCCTGCATGTTCCTGAACTCAAAAAGCTAATGTCGTCTCATTGTTTCTGACTCACAGCAACCTTATAGGAAAGTATAGACTTGTCCCAGTGGGTTCTCCGACTCGTCCAATCTTACCAGAGCAGAGTGTCTCCTCTTTCTCCCCTGGAGCATCTGGTGTCTTTGAATTTCTGACTTTGAAGTGAGCTGTCCAATACACAACACAAATGTCACCAGGCTTGCAGTTTATAGAAGGATGCATATCAGAATTTGTTTTATTTTGTGGGAAGACAGAACACAGCAATGATGATAATTTTTTATCACCAAATACTTGTGCAAGAGGTCCATTTCTTTATGCTTACTTTTATTTATTGTGATTTTGATTTAACCATGTATGTAGCATCTTCCCATCACTCAATCCATGACTGAGAACATTCATTTAATCCATGACACTCTGTCTCTTCCCTAGCCTTTGCCCTTGCCCCTACCTATCCCCTTGTGTTAGTTCAGGTAGACTAGAGAAACAAATCCATAAACACACCTAAATATATAAGGGAGAGGTTTATGTTCAAGAAGAATGGAACATTGAGAAAGCATCACAACCCAGCCCAGTCCAAGTCCATAAGTCCGATTTTAGCCCATATGTCCAATACGAATCCATAAGTCCTCTTCAGACACACGAATCGCATGCAATGATGCCAGGACAATCACAGGCCAGTGGATGCAGAGTCATGTATCCAGTGGTGGCAGAAGCATCTCAGTGCTGGCAGGGGTCTCCTTGTGGCTCCTCCAATTTCCAGGGTTCAGGGTCTATCAGCATGCTGCCATGTGTCTTGTCAGTACAGCATCTCCAAGGGACTGAAGTGAGAGAGAGAGTGTTTTTTGCCCCCAAGAAGGAAGTACCAGATGTCCCAGGATTCTCAGGAGAAAGCCATGCTCACACAGAGGTCTCATTGACTATCTCTAGATTGACACGCTAGACTCCACCCCTACACTCCCAATTCTGAAATTGACATGATTTCATAACTGCCACACCACTACACCATTCCAGAGTCTTTTCTTTTTCAATTTTGTGTTTTTAAATTTTTTACAGCTTATTCATACACATACAAGCATATATCTGAAGTATACAGTATTCCATCGGGTGTATGTTTTAACTTTATTTAAATGGCTGTCATTCTAGCAGTCATTTTATAGGTCTTGATTTCCAGCTATACCTATTACCAAAATTTGACTCTGGTTTGCTTGTGGTCATTGTCCTTTCATTTTCACTGACCTGAAATCTTTCAATGTGTAAATGTAACATCATCTTCTCACCTAGTCTCTTGTCAATAGACATAGGGGTCATGTGTCATTGTATACTACTACAAAGAGTACTGCCATTAACACACTTGACCTTGTCTCTCAGTAGCTATAGAAAATAGTCTCTTTTTTCAGTATATGAATTACTGGGTTATTTGAATAATTATTGGGGTAGTTGAATAATTTTTGACAAGCCAGAGACTACTTGTTTTCCAGTGAGCTGACTGACTGTTAACCAGCAATGGGTGTGATAAATCTTAATAACAGAAGACAATGTTTAGTTTTCAATGAACACTCATAGAGAATATACCAGGCATGATGCTTGATGTCAGGAATAAGATGGTGGTATCATAGACAAGGGTCCTCCAGCGCTGGGAGGCGGCATATAGGACAGGGGAAATTGGAATCCAGAATCCTGAATCAAGGAGAGAGAGGTGTCAGGGTGCCTCAAGAACTCTGCTTCACATCTTGGGGTCAGAAGTATTAGAGCAAGAAGGGACCACAGGGGACATTTAGTCCCTTTCCCTTCCCTCCATTATCCAGGCAGGGACACAAATGTCCAAGTGTGACAGCTGGGAGATCAGGCTCCATGGGTGAGGGAAAGAGAGAAGGCCAGGTCAACGTTGATTTAAATCCTGCTCCCCCTCTACACTGGGTCGTCTAGAGCAAGCTATTGTGTCACTTCAAACTCCCTTGCCTGATCCAGAAAGTTAAGAGAATAGAAATGTCTGATTGTTGAGAACAGTCCATATACAGAGAACTGTGTCATGTGATACACAACCAAACCATATTCGCTGATATGGTATTGTCATCCAGTGTGACACCTCCAGTGTAGTGTCAGACAATTGGCTGGGTGGAAGTCCATTCACAAAAATGGACAGTGGTGGGAGAAGGGGTCAAGGGAATGATGTCAGCTTGCAGAAGGCAGTGGGATCAGAAGGTGTCTGAAGTTCACAGCTCAGCTTTCACCATCATCAGCTGGAGCACTTGGGAAAAGTGTGTTCACCCAGACACCAAGAAGGATGACAGGACCCTGGACCCTGAACAACAGAATACTGAAATGGCAGAAGACATAGAGCCAACACAGAACACTGGTAAGGAGATGGGGAAGAGACAGAAAATCACGGGGTGGGAGTTTGGAAATCTAGGTGATTTCATGGAGAGAATATCCCTCCTGAGCACCTGGAAGTGCAGAAGTGGGATTACCACCATAGACACTATTAGTTGGCATAATTCAAGGGCAGTCGTTCTTTGTTTACTTCTTGTTGCTCCATATCATTGATAGTTGGAGGAGCTTTGCTTCAGAGTTACCTGATAAAAATATTTTTAGTCCCTAGCCTATTCCACTAGAGGTTATTTTAGGTAAGTGTGTAAAATCTCATAGTCTTCCAGAAACAATACTTATAATGGTTTGCAAACACAACCCTCTCCATTGTTTCAGAGAATCTGAGAATTAGAGCAATTATCTGATGACAACTGGTAACCCACGGGTTGGAGTTTTGAGTCCACCAGCTGCACTTCAGAAGAAAGATGTCTTCTCCCTGAAATCATCTAGACCTCTGAGCTCCCACCACATGATTCCCTGCTGATTCCCCATCTATTTCCCAGTGTTCTGTGTTGGCTCTACTTTCCTTGACATCTCAGTATTCATGTCATCCAGGATCCTGCCATCCACCTTCTCATTGGGCACATGGTGCACACCTTTCCCACGTGCTCCAGTTGATGGTGATGGGCTTAACTGAAGGGATCTTCAGCCTCTTCCTATCCCACTGCCTTCTGCAAGTTGACATCATTCCCTCGATCTCCTCTTGCCCCACTGTCCATGGTGATGTGCTTAGAGAAATCCAACCATTGAAAAAATCGGTGGAGCACAGTTCTACTCTTCACACACACGGAGTTGCCAAGAATTGGGGTTCACTCAACGGCAACTGTTTCTTGTCCAGTTAGGTTTGTAAGTGTGGTGTCCAACTGCCTCATTTTGTTAATGAGAAAATGCTAATCTTGGAAGTCTATTCTACCACACCAAATTGATCATAAATACAATAAGTCAGTGATTAAGGTCAAGTTATGTCCTAGATTTCTGAATCCTAGTTTGAGGTAGTCTGTTCATTCAACAATGACACATGAAGCTCAGACAAAACCTGTGTTGTTCCGGTGATTGTAAGATTATTTCCACTGGATGAAACTATCTTTACATAAATGATTTTGTGCATACTGAAAAACACATCAACATATTTGCTGCTATTGGTGATGGTGGTGGTGGTGCTAGATGCTGGGGAGTAGGTTCCAACTCACAGTGACCTATGACAAAGACCCAAGGAATGAAGCCCTGCCCGGTCCTGCACCATCCTCACAGCTGCTATATTTGAGCTCATTGTGGCAGACACTGAGCCAGTCCATCTCATGACGAGTCTTCATCTTTCTTCTTTTTGTTCTACTTTACCAAGAGGATGTGCTTTTTGAGGGGCTGGTCCCTCCTGATAAGATGTTCATAGTACGAAAGATGATGCCTCACTAGTCCAACTTCTAAGGAGCATTCTAGTGACACATACCTTATAGATCCCTTTAGTGAAGACTTGGATGAATTCTGCCCTCATCACAGCCTGGACAAATATTCAGACTTAATCTGTTGAAGTTGCATAAACATAAGCGTGTTGGGGTACTGTCGATTCTGACTCATGGCAACAGAGTAGAACTGACTCCTAGGTTTACTCGGCTATGATCTTTACAAGAGACGATACTTAGATCTTTTCCCATGGAGCACTGGTGGTTTTCAACCTCTGACAATGGGCTTAGCAGTTAAACAAGTAGTTATTGCACCCTTCGGTATAAGTGTAGTAAGGTTCAAAACATTGCATAATGTTGGGTGAAGGAGAAAGGAGTAATGGTTTACAGGACTCTGAACTCTTATTCAGTCTTATCTCAGCCCTGCTATGTCGACCTGTGTGATCTCAGTCTCTGATTTTCTCCTTCCCTTCTCTTCCATGCAAGCATTCATTATAACACTGAGAATGTCAAAAAACAACAACAATGTATTATAGCTTCTGGGCACATGGTAGGCATCTAGTAAATAAAATTAGAAGATATGCTTGAAATTTTCAACACCAATAAAGAAAGTTCAAACAAAAAGAGAATCAAAAGTGATTTTAAGAGTTCATTTTTCCAAACCACGTTTTCTGTGGAGGCCCTGAGAGCCAGCATAGGGTAGTGCAACTCGTCCCTAGTAACACTAGCAGCTGAAATGCACAGCAAACCGCATCCTTTCATTCCTAGCCAAGAGCTTTTGACAGAAAGCAAATGGTCTTGTTACATGGAGGTCAGCTAGCAACTCTTGATTTTATCCTACAAACAATAGGCAAATAGAAATTTTTTTTTAAGAACTAATGTGCCAGAGTTCAACACCAAGTGTGTTTTAAAATCACCACGAAACACCCCAGAAACTAAAAACCTTCACTGCCTTTGAGTCCGTTCCTTCTCAGAGCAACCATCTAGGGCAAAGTACAACTCCCCTTGGGGGTTTACATATTAACTACTTACACCAGGAGAAAGATAAGACTTTCTCCTGAAGAGCAGCCAGGAAAGGACCAGGCAAGAGATCTTGGCCTCCCAAAAAGGAGCATGTATCTGGATCTACCTCTAAATTCTATAAGCCATGAAAAGTCTCATGTACAACCAAACCTGAAACTCACTGTGGTTTTCATTCCAACTCATTATGACCCAATGGGACATAGACCTACGCTATATGGTTGCCAAGACTGCCAGCTTTATGGAAGCACACCTCTGCAGCTTTCTGGCCTGGGGCAACTGGTCATTCAAACCACTGACGCTCTGATTGGCAGGCAGGAGCTTCTCTTCCTGCATCCCTAGGGTTCCTTAAACTTCCAAGCACAAGCTTAATGCCAGCAGGTCCATTCTGACTCATCGTGACCTTGGCACATCTTGGTCAGTGCAGACAGCCTCATCTTTCTCCTGAGGAACCATTCGTCTCTTTGAACCACCAAACTTGTGGTTAACAATCCAATGTCTAATCCACGGTACAACCAGGGCTTGACTTCTCCATGGCACCTTAAAATAATCGGAGAGTGCACAAACCAAACCAGATGCACACATGAATTCCATGTCCACATGCCTGCTCCCATTCCAGCAGGATCCCAGCTCTCCAACAGCACTTGTTCTGTATCAAGGTGACCAAAAAACCTATTTCATCAGTAGACATAATTTCTCTTTCATACAGAGTGACTTTTGCTCCTGTCCAAAAAGAAAGGGGAAAAAAGATAAAAAAGAAAAGTAAAGTCTTCATATCAAAGTCTTATTGATTTTTTTTTCATTTATAAAACCTCAGTCATGGCTATCTCTTAAAAATAGAATGTCTAAGGCCCTGAACTCATGTCCCGCCAAGAACTCAACTTTCTGCTGACTTCAATGAAGGTTTCTTGGTTAGAACAAAGGCAGAAGAGGCCAAGTGAGGGTTAGGAAATCAAATCTCAAGCTCCAGTCTTCAAAACATTGCCTTCTCACCTTATTCCCATACTCAGAGGCTTCTGCATTGAAATATCACACAGGGGTTATCAAAGGGCTTCTTGTGAGGAAAATAAGACAGTCAACAAATGTTTGAGAGTGCAGCAGTTTCCGAAGATGATCTTTTCAAAATGATCTTCCTGGAATCATGGCCCATTACTCCCCACCATGCACACTCGCCTCCAGTTATCCAAGCTACAATCTGCAGTCCTGACCTAATGTGGCACGGACCCTCCCTTCACCGGATTTTTGTTTGTGCTTTTCCCTTCCCGACCTTCAACTCCCAACTTAATGTCTAAATTTGTCTGGGTAATTTGGAAACACATTTAAATATCTGCTCTCTCTATAGTGAAAGGTCCCTGTATGATTAACCCAAAGATGGATGGTTCGAATCTTCAGAAGTTTCTCAGGATGGGTTCAAATGATGACCTAATCTGGCACCTAGCTATTTGTGCTACTCAGGTGCTCTCTGGGTATATTCGATGGGTTAAAAGTCACTGTCCCTCCAAACCTATGGGTCAGGACCTCTTCAATTAGAAAAGGAGCCTGCAGAGGCTGCATCTCGTGGGTAATGGGGTGGAGCAGCAGACCTCCACAGCCAAAGACATTGAGTGAGCTTCATCTATTCCCCTAAATTATCTTCTTTGCCTCTCAGGAGACTTGGCAATCACAGCAGCATCTCAGAGAGAAGCAGTGGGCTTGGAAAGGTCAACGACACTGAAAAGCATGGTCTCTTCCTCCATTAAAGCCCTAATTGTTTTTATCGCCCAGTTTTCACTCAAACGTCAAACTTAATCTCGGCCTTTTTCTTCTCCCAGGTCACAGATGTTTAATATTCCCAACTCAGACATAATGAACCTTTTTATGTCACTGTAATATTTAGTCTCTTTAAAACATGATTAGCTTCATCCACAGTGCGAGGCAGGGATGACTAGAAATTTGGGAGATGGGATTCCACCAAGCGAATATTATTACCGAGTCAAGCTGAATGGGAAATTAAGCCAGGTGGCAGAATTCAGAAGTGATAAGCCATATAACCAGTCTGGGTTTGATAGTCTGTAAACGAGAGGTCAAGAAAGAGTAGAGAATTAGGATTTGATGGGCTTTGCAAATGGATGATTTTAACATTTTGAGAACATCTATTTCCCACATGAAGTTTTGTTTTTAATATTTTAGGGCACTAAACCTGTTTCAAGAGCAACTTCAGTCCATATCCTTCTAAATTGTCTTTCCCTTCAAGAGTGACTCATTTGGCAAAAATAAGTTCACAAGTCAATGAATAGGTGATTGCCTAAAACCATCATTGAAAATTCAAAGTGCGTCCTTTGGATTTCATGCAAGAGAACAGGAAGCTGTAATCTCTTGTTTCTTATTTCTCAGAGTAGCGGAGAGTGCCCAGGCTCTTGAGAAATACATAATTCACTGAACACACTGGGGACCATTCATGATCATTTCTCTCTCTTTCTTTCTTCTTTTTTGTTTTTCTGTTCCTGTTTTTAAAAAAACAAACACTGTTGTGCCCATTCAGCACTTTTTCACATGTGCAGTCCATTGACGTCAATTCTATCAATCATTTTATGCAACCATCACCACTATCGGTAGCCACATTTTCTGTAGTCAGAAACAGAAACTCAATACATGACAATTTCTCAGCTTCTTACATTTTATCCCCGGTCTATTCACTTCAGTAGATCTGTCAAAAGCATCGGAAAATCCATTTGGGAAGAAATATAATCAGGGTGCACCTTAGAAGTTAGGATGGCAAGACTCAGACCACATTACTTTTGACGTTATATCAAAGAGATCAATCACAAGAAAAAGACATCCTCCGTGATACAGACTGATACCAGGACCACAACATTCGATGCCAGCCTACCAACAAGGGTAAAAATAGCACAGGGTCAGGCAGGATTCAATTCAAATATGCAAAACAGCCCCCTCAAGAAAAGCAACAACAGCCTGCATCAGATTACCTAGAATTTTAGCTTGTCTTTTTCTCCTCTCCCTCTGCTTTTAAAATCTATCAGAGTCTGGACTTAAGAGGTCACACAGAGAAAAATAAGGACATTATTTGGCATTCAACTGCAGATGTTGGTAAACATAGTCTATTCATTCATCTTTAACATTAGTCGTTAGCATGTACATTCGAATGATAGTTGTATTAGCTGGCCTTCTTTGTAGAGAGATCAATATTATCCTATGATTGGCAGCTGTGTACTTCAGGAGAGACCATCACATGTTCTTGCCAGTCATGAATGTTGTACCATTCTCTTTAAGTTGTCATGCCAGGCATAGTGGACCACATGATTTCCTAATTCAGAATAGCCAATACCAGACCAATGGACCTCACTAACCCCTAGGATATCAGGATATCAATCTTTAGATAACACACATACACATACATACAGATATCTGATATACACATGAGAAGGGTTCAAACACTTCATGGAAAATTTACATTACATTGAACTCCATTCTTCTGTAGAGCCTTTGAAAACTCCTCATGAATGTGTATGTGTGTGTGTGTGTGTGTGTGTATCATTGAGTCGATTCTGACTTCTGGTGACACTACAGGGAGAATAGCACTGCCCCTGTGGGTTTCTAAGACTGTAAATCTTTATGGGAATAAAAAACCTCCCTCTTCTCCTACCACTTTTATATATGAGAGAAAGAATAGCATTCTTAAAAGGACAAATAATATTCTGGCATCCACCATGGACAAACAAACCACGATCTCAAACCTGGCCAATGTCAACTCCTATATATTCCTTAACCTTTGCCCTAATGCCTACAACCAGTCAGCCTTCCATAAGCTCTCAGTGGGGCAGTGTCTGTAGGAGCCACTGAGAAATTCTTCCTGGCTTCATGTGGGCCCCAGGTCCCTCAATAATGTGTCCTTGAGTCCTGACTCTTCATCTTAACGCTGAACCCACCACATTTTGGCTTTTCTGGCCTTCTCCCTTAGCCAACTGAAAATCTATTTCCCCTGCCCTCATTTATTTATAACCTCAACACAGAGGCATGGTGATTAAAGGATATTAGAAGGCACTTGTCCAGGGTTGTCATAATTTTTTTCCTTTTGACACTGGTACACATTCTACCATATTAGTACCATGCCAGGATTATTCCATCATTTTATTTTACATGTTGGATTCAGAACAAAAGGGAAATTAAATTTAAAAGGATTATTGAGATTTTATTCCATCTCTGAATCCATCTGTGTAGCAACTCTGAGATGAAGATGACCACGGGACCTGGTCTATAGAACCATGCTTACTTTCCCTTCCTTGTGACTGGTTGGGATTTCCCATCACAGTATTTTGGCCTTAGGACTTTTATTTTCCATTTACAGATAATAATTGGAAGATAGAGAGGCTGGAGTGTGCAACCCCACCTCCTGATGATCCCATCTCACAGGGGGTCCCTGCTATTCTGACACAGCTCCCCAAGCCAGCCACATACCCCCGTGCCTTTCTACACCCCATTGTTTCTCTTTATGCCACATCATCCAGACCAGAACAGCCTATAACCTTTTTCAAAAACATATTTTGAAATCCTGCAGACACATACTTTAGATGTATTACCTCTGATGGCTATATCTGGCCAGGCTATGATAACCTGTCTCCAAAATAGTCCTCAATAGTTCTCAGCCTAGAGCACTCATGACCATTTCTTATTTACACTAGGGGAAATAGGTGCCATCGCTGAAATGCAGTGAAAGTGATGGTGGAGACCTTCTGAGGTTTGGTCCCAAAGGGCACTGTAGGTCTGTCTTGTTCATTAAATGGTCCCTTCTAGCATAATAGAGATCTGAGCCCTCCTACCAACAGCTGTGACTGCTTATCTGGCAAGCACAAGACCCATTTTGGAAGTAGACTCTCCAAGTTCAGTTGATGTCTGCATTTCTGACCAGCATCTTGGCTACAACTTCATGAGACATGAGCCATAACTGCCCTACTATGGATGGACATATATTATCTCCAGCCCCTGAGTTTGGGGCTGATTTGATATGCACCAATATGCAGGCATTTGAGTTCTAAGATACAACTTAAACTTTAAGCATTGTTTATTAAACTTTAAGCAAGTACTATCCCAAACCGACCCTCAAATTCCTTTTCTATAATCTATTCAATGCTTTAAAACTGTCTATGAGCTGTGGGTATATGTAGCAGAGTGTGATTTCAATAAAGGATGAAAGGGGACTCAGGAAAACTAGTGAGAAATAAAGATTAGAAAGGTTTCCTTTCCGATTTGGTTTTGGCATTTGGGTTTTATTATTTCTCTTTGTTTTGTTTTAGTTTTTGATGTGTTGGCACAGCACATCAGAATAGTTAGTTCCAAAGTGTTGCATCAAATGATTCTGAAAATGACTCTGATTTCTATACCACATGAACACTTTCCTCTCTGATTCCAAGGATAAATCAGCTCTTTCTTTCTGTCTCCCTTATCTGCCATGAGTTCCTTGAGAAGTTGTTATTGTACTGTTATTGTGACTGTTGTTGCTGCTGCTGCTGACAAACTTGATGATTTATGTCCAACAAAACAAAGCATTTCTGATCCTGCACCATATCCATGGCAGGTGGTACACCCAAGTTCATTACTGCTTTGCTCAAGCTCATCGTTGGTATGTTCAAGTTTATTCACTGTGTCCAGTATGAATGTTGAGTTGCTTCCAATTTAGCTTGCTCATCATCCAGTACATTATAAGACAACATTCTCCTGGACTCTAGCTGTGGGGGTCTCCAATGGCTACCATTGGATACCATATTTTGAAGACCTTTTAAGTAATGAGAAAATCAATCTTAGGAGCAATCTTAGTCTGCTTTAACCCCAAAGTTTCTGTATTTGAAATACCAAGAGCCTGGCTCCCAGCACTATGGAAACATGCAAGCTCACAGATGAATTATTCCTTAAGAAGGTGCACTATGTCTCATTTACCTCAATTACAGCTATAGCCCCAAACCTGATTCCTGCCACTAACTAGTATTGTGAATGTTTTCATTCAAGGGTACCATAATAAACATGTAAGATAAGACTCAGGCACAAGTCTTGTGTTCAAGTTCAGAGATTCTTCTCTGAAGGCAAATGCAACCAGCTACCTTCCAAGAATATTACTAGAACATCCATTTCATAACACAAAATAGGAAGAAAAAATAAAAGTTTACTAAGTTCTAACAAGTCACAAACTGCCCCCAAATGATGGAAGTTAATATTCAAGAAGACTGATGTTGATGATGCTTTGAAGATAACTGGTGGAAGATGTCTCTGTTCCTACCTCCTATTCTGACATCCAGGAAAACAAAGCTGTACAAGGAGTCAGGGTAGAGGTTCTGAGCTCTACTGGAGCAAACATGCTAAGGGACTCCGGGAAAGTGGCTCCACAGCAACAAGCTCTTGATCCCTAAGGCAGAAAGGGAAATATCTACAAGCTAAGTAGAATTCTGGATTCCACTTTCATGCACACTCTAATGTATATGTTGAAATGCACACAACAAGAAATGTTCTTAAATGATATATTATTAATTAGGAGGTTTGTCTGTCTCAACCACTCCCTCCTCTTTGAGCCTCACCTCTTCCTTGTCTTTGCAAAAAGTAAGGGCTGCTCCACGTCACTCTTCATCGTTACTTTTTTTACCTAGGTCTTCCTACTCATCTCTGTGAAGACAGGAAGCCTCACTTACACCAAAGAGCATTTTCTGGAGATCAGAAGTCCCAGCAACCACTGGCCTTGGCAAAGATATGTGGTGGGAAGTTTGACCTGCTCTTTAATTCCCACCAGCTCACTAGCCTAAGGCTCTCAGGTGCAGTGGGACTTACTGAGGCTTAGTCACTAGACAGGATTTCTTTTAAATCATTTTATTGGGGGCTCACACAACTCTTATCACAATCCATACATCCATCTATTATATGCCAAGCACATTTGTACATTTGTTGCCATCATCAGCCTCAAAATATTTGCTTTCTACTTAGTCCCTTGGTATTAATTCCTCATTTTCGCTCCCTCTTCCTCGTTCCTTCCTCCCTCATGAATCCTTGATAATTTATAAATTATTATTATTTTGCTATATCCTACCCTGTCCAACGTCTCCCTTCACCCATTTCCCCTTTGTCCATACCCCAGGGAAGAGGTTTTATGTATATCCTTATAATCGGTCCCCCCTTTCTACCTCACCCCTCCACCCTCCCAGTATTGTCACTCTCACCACTGGTCCTGAAAGGATCATCTGTCCAAAGATTCTCCATGTTTCCAGTTTCTATCTGGCACCAGTATACATCCTCTGGTCTAGCCACATGTGTAAGGTAGAATTGGGAATCATAAAAATGGGGAAAAGAGCATTTAATAAGTAGGGGAAAGTTGCATGTTTCATCCTTGCTACACTGTACCCTAACTGGCTCATCTTCTCCCCGTGACCTTTCTGTAAAGGGATGTCCCTTACCTACAGCTGGGCTTTGGGTCTCTAATCTGTACTCCCCCTCATTTACAATGATATACTTTTTAGTTTTTTGATGCCTGATACCTGATCCCTTTGACACCTCATGGTCACCCAAGCTGGTGTGCTTGCTCCATGTGGGCTTTGTTCCTTCTGAGCTAGATGGCCTGGCCGCTTGTTTCCCTTCAACACTAGGCAGACTTTACTGACAGTGGTGAAAGTGAGCATAGTACAGAGGAAAAAAAGAGTTTATCATTGAATCTGGGACATCACAGTCCTAAAAAAGCACAATCCTCTTCCCCATGAGAAATTTCTTGGATGCTATGTTTCTCCCAGAGAACCCTGGGGGCAAAATAACTAAGTGATTGACTACAAACCAAAAGATTGTTGGCTCCAACCCACCCAGAAGTTCTGTTGAAAAAAAAAGGCGGGGGGAGATTACCTACTCCCACACTGTCCCTTGGAATTGCTACGCATTAAAAATCTACCCAAAATGCTGGGTCTGAAAGGTTAGGATCATAATCTTGGGAGAATGTCATCAGTACGCACGCTACAAAGACAAACATCTAAATGGAATATGGTGTTCTGTTTAGCTTTCAACTTTTCTCTATTTCCTTGGTAGATTATGTTATTTGCCTGTTCTAAAGCCAACTTTTGTAAGTAGTAACTGGGGGCTTAAAAGTTTGAGATCAGCCATCGAGGGTACAGCTATTGATCTTTCTCAATCCAAAGCAAGAGGAGCAAATAGAATGGCAATACACATAAACAATTAGTCCCGAGACCTGACAATGGCCCTTGACCTGCAGGACCCAGAGACCAAAAAGAAGAACTAGATCATGCTCAACTAACGTGGCCAATTGCTCTGAAAAGACTTACAGTAGAAGGTTCTAGATAAAGTGGGAGAAAATTGTGAAACAGATCTCAAATGCCACAGATCTTAAAAACCACACTTGGTCTAAACCACAAGACTATAGCTTATAGCTATAGACTATAGCTCTTCAGTTCAAGCCTAGGACTGAACTAATGCCCGTGACTCAATATTTTACCCAATAGTAGAGAGTTCAGTAAGATGAACATCACCATCCTGGAGGAAGACTCTTGAAGCAACCAACTATGGAAGACCCACAGGGCAGCATTTTCTCAGGGCTAAAGCTCAGAAGGCAGGAAGACCATAAAAGAGTGATGACTGGAAATGTTAAACACAGGAAAGGGGTCAGAGGAATGCTAACACATGGCGAGGAATACACTCAATGTCCCAAAGCAAAAATGTATGTGAATTATTGAATGGAAAGTCAGGCGGCTGTGTCAGCTTTCACTCATATCTCAGTGAAAAGTTGTTGCAAAAAAAACTAACAAGCACAGGTTCCCTCCAAAGTCGCTTGATCATTGCGACATTCTCAAGCCATCTGTCTTCTCGCCAGGTACCCTCTCTCTGCGTTGTGGCTCACTGGCCTTCCTACCTCGTGCATGCGGCACTTTATTGTGTGGAGAACGTAGACTTTCCCTGGAGGTACAGCGGTGAAGTAGACAGCTGCTCACTGAAAGACTGGCCATTCAAACCGCACCCCACACGCCAGATCCTATGCTGGCCAAAGGGTCTGCTCATGTAAAGAAGTCAGTCTTGAAAGCCCCCTGAGGCAGCGTGCTCTGTCAGGGGGGAGGGGGTTGCTGTGAGTCCAAAATCAACTCAACTCTACCTGACAAGAGCAATGCCGTCTGCAAACCAGGCTCCGTTTACACATCCAACAATGCCATTCGATAGGCTTTGTATCAGATCCTGGTTATCAAGATGACAACATCGATAGTCCCCAAACCACATCCGGCTGTGCAAGGCGACCGCAACACTCTTCTACAAAAAAAGGGTCTTTGTGCCCTCCCTTGAATCTGGATGGCTCCAACTTATTAATAACACATAGAATACCACCAGTATATCACTACATTACTTCCAAGGTCAAATCAAAGAAAGAAATTCTGTTTCTCTCTTGTTTTCTAAAACCTGTGAGTCACTATACATGGAGTCTCACCCCTGCCTTGATGTGGCTAATCTCTGGGTATCAACTTGGAGAAGCCATGAGGCAGCATTCTGGCTGGAAGTCCAAGTCTCAGGTCAACCCAAGCCAGGTGTCGAGGTGTGAAGAGGGAGTCATCAGATGACTCCTCCCCCTTGATGGCAATTCACAGTTACAGTGGAGCAGTGGCAAGCTGTGTGCACTCATTCTTTTCCATGGAATCATGAGCATTATGAGGTAGCTGCTGTTTCCCAACATTTAACTTGATGGAGTTTCTTCAATAACAGCATTTTGATGCCTAGAGTGAGGTACCAATGTGCCTGAAACCTAAAATGAGTGGGATTAACTGTTGATAGGGATGCAGAAGAGATGGCAGGTGGGGTTGGAAAGACCTAGGGACACCATTGCTGAGGACCAGGAGAGCAGTAGAAATTGTTGTTTAAGGTAGAAAAGAAGATGACTATTGTTATGTCTATACAAAAAAAAGAGGTCATACTGCTCCTCTTTGATATGAACAATAAAAATTATACCTAATAAAAGAAAGGATTTGCTTTCAGAGAATTCAACACAGGATGGTGTCCTGTGTCCCAAACTCTTTTTCTTTAGGTTGATTGCATAAGACACAGACACAGAGAAGTGAGCTAAAAACTGAATTCTTCAGTTTAAAATGGAATTTTGAAAAACAATCCAGGATCTAGGATTTGCTGAATTTGAAAACAAAACCATTTCTCACCCCCAGTCTCTCGTAGCCAAAAAACCTCAATGGAAATAGAAAGGGCCTGGGAACAAAGGTCACACACAGGATGGGAATGAGATATGTTTTGTTAGAATGTCAGAAGGCTGTAAGGTGATGCCCAGGGCACCCTTTCAGGCAGACAGAGGACGACTAAGAATCTTAAAAGGAGTTCTCACAGATTACCTTCATTACACACAGAAACCTCATAGAGAGTCCAAAAGGGTGAAAATCGCACCTCAAGCAGCTATGTGGCGGATGTTTGTCTAATGGAGTGCTTATACATTAATATATCAGAAGCCCCACTCCCAATTTTTAAAAGACATATGTACTTGAGCTAATGTTTCCCTCAAAAAATATGTGTCAATTTGGCTGGGTAGTTATGCAATGATGTCAGTTATCAGATAAGTCATGATGTAATCACTCCCCATGATGTGGTCTGATCTGACCAGTCACTAAACTATAAGAGGGGGAGGTGGGTGCCAACCCTGACCCTACATAAGGAGAGGGTGACCCATATCACGTTGCATTTAACAAGAGATAAAAAGAGAAAAAAGCAGAGGGATGGACTGATTTCCACTAAGGAAGAAGAAACACATGAAGAGCACATTTAGGGGATCCCATGTCCCTGTGCTGTGAATCTCCTAAACCCAGAGGAAGAGTGATGTCAAGACATGAAGAGATGTTCCAGGAGCAATGAGTCCACAGATTAAAAAGACAAGGACCTTCTCTCAGAACTGAGAGACAATGCCTTCCCCTGTAGCCGGCTCCTTGAATTGGAGCTTCTAGCTTTCTGAACTGTGAGACAAGACATTTCTACTTGTTGATGCCTCCCACTTGTAGTGCTTCTTCTATAGCAGTGCCACATAACTGAGAAAGAGGGCTTGGGACATTCTGTGTTTATGTCCAGAGATCCAGCTGAGAAGGTCGCACAGAAGATTCCATACAAATACCAATCCCTTCAGGCAAAAAGTGACTGCTTATTAGGAGCATATCAGAATCAAAAACCCCAAAGCTGAGCCAAGAGGCAGAGAGAGCAGATTCTCTGAATGTAGATTGAGCTCTAACGGGAAACTCATAATGGCGCCTAACTGCACTTCAGCATTTCCATGGCCTAATCACCACTGTGAGCCTCCACTCTTCACACTTTGTGAGCAGGTGTGTCTGCAGCAGCTATACCAGGCATGACCCACACCACACAGTGTGGTGTGAGGAGGTCCTTCCACTCAAGAAGAAGCTCACTCAAGCACAAGTATGCTCATCCGTGCTTGCACCTGGTTTCAAGGATGCCATTCTAGACTCTCCATGGCTGTAAAACGAGGGCACTTTCATAAAGAGAGTGAATGCATTTTCAAATGTTTTCTCATTTATGACCGGAGGAAGACTTGTGGAATCCTACTACACATGGAATTGCTGGGTCCAGTCTGACCTCATAGACTGTTGGGAGGTGACATTTTGAACTCAGCAGAGTTTTTTGTTTTGTTTTCTTCTTGAATATCAAGAGCTGGGTTCTTGGGTGGGCTTCCCTCTTCACCCAGACCAGATCTCCAGGATGAGGGTAGAATTAGCTTTTCCGACTACATAACATAATGGCCATTCTGACTAGGGGCCATAGAATAGAATTGACTAAAAACAGCGTGGACTTAATCCATAAAGATCTAAACTGAGAAAAATCCAAGAGGAACTTCCATGACATCATGTGGGGTTGCTGTGAGTGGAAATCATACCACAAGAGCAACAAGTATTTCCTGTAAGTGGGACCCGAAAAGTATATTTTCTTCTGAGACTTATTTCATGCCGCATCAAGTTTCTCCTTTCTAATTCCCATTTCCAAATGCAGGCGGTGACCAGGCATGCCACTGCCACCAATGTCTTGATGAGGGTCATGCTGTCCTAGCGCTTCAGGAGCCAGGAATTGCTGATGGGGCACCCCGAAGAAAACCTTTCATCAAGGGTGATGTAACCCTTTTGGCAGAGAAAAGGCCTGAGTGTACCCTGAGAAGCTCACCTTCTGACAAAGTTGGGATTACTCACGGGATGGTCTCTGGGCCCAAGGGTACCCTTTGTCTGTCTCTCTTTACATCTCCCTGGTGAACTTCTCCCAAAACCATGACCAGGAACTGCAGTTCCATGTCCATAAAACAGCCAGTTGGCTCTTGCACTTATATCAAACAAACACACGTGGTTCTTTTGTGTTTAAAATTATTTATGGATTTTTAAATCTTGCCTCTTATTATGGATGGCTTCTCCCAACGACTGAAGTATATTTGTCTTGTTAATATTCACCCTTGTTCTCATTCTCACTCATTGTTCAACTACTAGACATAAAGTGGGTGATTCAAACACATTCAGAGGCACCTCAGAAGTTAGGACTGGTGTCCTGCTTCTGAAAGGTCCCAGCTTTGCAAAGCCTATGAATCAGTGAACTTGTACATACAAGGTTACTGTGAGTCAGAATTGACTGAACAGCATCTACCAACAATTAGAAAGAAGCCTAGTCTACAACCACTAACCCTTGCCCCCATCACAAACACACATGCATACATAACCTATCTCCAGGGTGAGTTAAGATTCCCCAAAATTTGCTCCTAGGTTTCTTTTGTTTCAGAATGCAGGGTGAATTTGGTTATGGTCTATTCTAACTCATGATGTTCACATACCAGTGTCCCCAGATGAGAATCAATTGTTTGCTTGCAGGAGGCATGAACAGAGGTAAACAACCATGATACTAACTCTTATCTTAAGGAAGTCTACTGGCTCCAGGTAGAAGAAACTGTAGTAGGGTCATTGACCCAGATAAACAGCTTGAAGAAACAAACCTGAACACCTTCACTAGTGAGTCAAGCAATACAGAGCAACAGTGATTGAGTGGTACAATTAAGTGCCTCATTGTAAAGTAGTGGCAATTTTTTCAAAGTACGTGAACGATTATGTGTATGCCTTAACTTCAGATCAATTTTCTATATGTTCAGAAACATTGATCTTATCAAAATAAAGAAATTATCAGGAGGAAGTGACTTAATGGAGAACAAAAGAAAAGCTCTGTGAACAAAGACTGGTAGAAGAGATGACAATAGGAAATAAATCGCTAAGACTTAAAATATAATGGTGATGAACAGAAGCATTGCAAAATTTAAATGAAATTGAAATATTGACAGAGATTGTGGGAAATGGGACAGCCCCAAACAGAAACCGTGAGAGAACTGTAAGACAGTGGAAATAAAATCAAAGAAAAGCCACACTCTGTACAATCAGCTGAGCTGAACTATGATCAGCACATGTGCAGCTTCCTCACTTATGCAAGTTCAGCTGCCCAAAAAGCGGTGTGACCTTCTGGGAGTGTCTGTTACAGTGAAAATAGAGAAAATAGTTTCACTTTTTTAAAATCATTTTAATAGGGACTCATGCAGCTCTTATCACAATCCATCCCTCCATCCATCCATCCATCCATCTATTGTGTCAATCACATTTGTACATATGTTGCCATCAGCATTTCCAAAACATGTTATTTCTATTTGAGCCGTTGGTATCAGCTCCTCATTTCCCCCTTCCCTCTACCACTCTTCCTCTCTCAAAAATCCTTGATAATTTTTAAATTATTATTATTTCATGTCTTATGTCCCTTCTCCCACTTTTCTGTTGTCAGTCCCCCTGGGAGGGGGTTATATGTAGATCCTTATGATAGGTTTCCTTCACCCACCCCACGTCCCTTCCCCTCCTGGTACCATTACTTTCATTATTTGTCCTGAGGGGATTATCTGTCCTGGATTCCCTGTGCTTCCAGTTCTTATCTGTACAGTGTACACGTTCTGGTCTATCTGGATTTGTAAGGTATCATTGGGGTCATGACAGTTGGAGGGAGGAATCATATGATTAAATATGGAATCATATTTAATGTTTAAATACAGGCATTTACATATGTAAATATATTTAAATATAATGATAGGGAAAGAGATCTATGTACATATATGCTAAGTATTAAAGTAACAAGTGGGCTATTGGGCCTCTACTGAAGTACTTCCACAACGCAAGAATACTTTGTTATAATAACCTGGCATTCTGTAATGCTCACCTTCCCGAAAGGATGGATGAAGGCAAAATGGGTGCATAAGTAATTGTGGTGGAGAAAGCTGATGGTGCCTGGATATCAAAAGATATAGGACCTTAAAGGCTTGAAAATACACAAGGAGCCATTCAACTGAGAAGCAACAAAGTCCACATTGAAGAAACACACCAGCCAGAGTGATCATTAGTTATGGATGGGATCAGGGATCAGGCATCAAAGACCCTGAACAAAAAAATCAAACAAATGTGAATGAGGAGGAGTGCAGAGTGGAGACCCAAAGCCCATCTGCAGGGCTCTCGTATATACAGAGGGCCGGCTTCCATAGAGATGTGGTCTTATCCTTCGGCAACCCCCAAGGAAACAAAGAGTGGCATCATGGTGCACAGGTTCTCACAAAGTGGACACTTAGAACACATCCAACCTTAATCCTGTCCATAACAGAATGTCCCACAAACTAGGGCTTGTAACTGTAGACATGGAGGCCAGAATCCACAATGTCCCCACAAAAGAATTATGGGTGTAAGAGTCCTATTAAGCATCTTCACTTCATCCCAATGTCATAATTAAAAGGCATCCAGTCTTCCTTTCCAGTCTTCCTTATTCGCCATCCAGCTTACACGTGCATGTGAGGTGCGGCGAGAGGACACCAGGTGCACCTTACACATCACAGTGACCTCCTTGCTGAGTCTCCTATTGTAATAATGTCCTTTGGTTTCTTGACTGCTGCTTTGGGGGGGGGGAGGCAATTCACTGTGGATCCAAATAAAATGAAATCTCTGAACTTTTCATTATTTTTTTTCTGTTTATCAAGCTATTATTACCTTTTGGCCCTGTTGAGAAGATTTTCGTTTCTGACCCCTTCAATTTCCCCTCCTCCCCATTTATTATGCTGTCTATCAATCCAGCTGTGAGAATTTTGCTTTTCTTCACATTGTGTGTAATCTAGACCGAAGCCTGCCATCCTTAATCTTCATCAACAAGTGCTTCAAGTCCCCCCTCACTTTCAGCAGGCAAGGTTATTTCACATGCATATCACACAGAGTTATAAAGCCCCCCTCTAGTCCTGGTGCTTCCTTTTCCTTCATATAGACCAGCTTTTCAGATGATTTGCTCAGCATAGATTGAATAAGTATGGTGAGAGGATAGAACCCTGACACACACATTTCCTGCTCTTCAACTGTCTCTACGCATTCTACATATCCATATGCCCCCAGAGATTTGGAAAACAGAGTCTTAAAAATAGACTTGGGCATCAATGCTCTTGGCTGAACTATTCACAATAGGTGAATGGTGGAAACACTTTAAATATCCATCAATAGATGCATAGATAAACAAAATGTGGGACATAAATACTTAGAAATACTGCTTAGTCAGTAGAGGAAATGAAGTCTTGATATGTGCTACAGTGTGGATGGAATCTGCAAACATTATGACCCAAATAAGCCAAACACCAGGGGGAAATATTACATGACTTCAGTTATGTAATCAAAAAGTTAAACTTAAAGAGTCTGAAGTTTATTATAGGTTACAAGAGGTGGAAAGGAGAAGAAAAAAAGGAAGCGAATGGTGGTGAGTTTTATATGATATCCATTGATGTCAGCAATTTGTTTAAAATCAGGCAGAAATTTGAGATTTTTCCCAATAGCCTTCAGATAATTGACACCTCCATGTGGACTAACTTATCCAACAATCTATCTAGGTGGCGTACAACTTAATTTCTTTTTAAGAGTAATCTCCAAGTAGAGGACCAGTGAAAGAGAAAAAGACCCTTCGGGAACAGATTGTCACACCCGTGGGAGGATGCTGCAGGACCAGGAAGTGTTCTGTCCTCTTGTGTGTAGGATTGCTAAGAGTTAAGATTGATGAGGTGGCACCTAACCACAACATCATCAACAATAACAACAACAGGAGCAACTGCAATTAGGTGATCTGAACCTTGTTTTTGTCAGCATACTACACATCGTTATTTTTTCATTGACTATAGTTTAACCTTATTATCATTCATTTTATTTTATTTTCTTCTCATTTTCTTAGTAAGGAAATCTAAAGATGGTAAGCGAACACGTCTTTCAAGAACATTACATCCAGGAGCCTGTCGTTTCCTATTTGTTTTCTTACAGCATTCCCAAACACCTTTTCACATTAGTTAAGATGGCGCATTGAAGCTTTATCAACCATTTGAATACCTTTTTATTTTTTAAAACTTTGTTTGTCCTCAAGTTTTTCTTTCAAGTCTTTTAAAAATGCCTGTCAGCATCCTTCGCGTGTTTTTATATCCATATAACAAGACTTGAATAGTTTTGTAACGGGGAGGCCATTTTTATCAACCTTAAGATTCTTAAAGAGGAATCCAAGTTGGCATGTGTATATAAAATAACACATCCAGAATTCAAACCTGAAAAGAAAACACTCAATGTAGCAGCATTCCAGATTGTCAACAAGCTCAGCACTGTGGAGACAACGTTTTCAACAGGATTCCAGGAGCGAGCAGCTCACAGCACACCTGGTGCCATTTTAAAACATTTTCAAAGAGCACATGCAGTTCTTTGTCCTCCCTTTCACAATAGCTATATTTTCAAATTTCTGACTCTGAAAGACATCCAAGGGCAGGCAACAATAATCCCAAACTTGTGAGTCAAGTCATAGACAGACAGTTGTCCATTGGCAAAAAGGTAGATTTTTTTTTGTAAAAGTTTCTGATAATAGAGTAGCACAAAATGATTACAATGGATCAGAGTTTGTTACATGCACTGGAGAATCTGCAGTCACGGAGTGTTTCATGTCTGGTCTATTTGAGGCATCCCTTAATGGAGGTGTTTTTGCCGCCACTGCCTAGCCTGCTAAAGTGGCCGACCTATCCCAGGCCCGTAGTGCATATGTTCATTGTTTGTTTGTTTGTGTGTGTGTTTTAACTATAGTCCAGCCCTCCAACGATCTGAGGGACAGTGAATTGGGCCCCTGTTTAAGAAGTTTGAGGAGCCCTGGTCTTGTGGATCAAGTGATGGTGGAAGCCTCTCAAGATTGGCTCCTATCTCCACATGTCTTATCAACAGGAAAACAAAGTTCCCAGATTTCTCATGAGAAGGCCACACCCACAAGGAAGCATCAATGGCTAGACTCCGTCCCTTCATTCTTTTTCTAAAAAAAAATCATTTTATTGGGGTCTTATACAAGTCTTATCACAATTCCTACACATATCCATTATGTCAAGTACATTTGTACATGTGTTGCCCTCATCATTCCCCAAACATTTGCTTTCTATTTGAGCCCTTGGTACCAGCTCCTCATTTTACCCCTTTACTCTTAATACCCTTGAGTTGACACAAGAGTATGTAACTATCACAGTGGTACAAAACAGAAATTCAATAGATACTTATTCAAATAAGGTTCATTGAAGATCATTCACTGGGAATACCAAAACAAAAAATGGGGGTTGGGGGTGACAATGACCAACTATGCCTTCTCTTTTTACCAAAAATGCTTGACTGGATGAACCTGGGCTGTATATGATTGACAGAGGTTTGGAAGAACAAACTTGAGGGAAATGTCTACATAAGTGCATACAGTCCTCAAATGACCACTCAGAATTGAAGGCAGGGGAGTTCATTACTATAATGCAGCACCATCCGTAACAGAGTCCTCAAAAGTGAAACCAATAGAAACATTTAATAAACAGGAAGCATAGAAGTGAGCAGGGAGTTTGAGGACAGATCATTTCAACTGTCCCTCCTTGGGAACACATTTCCTTTTTAGACTTTTGTTTATTTTACTCTTAGATAAGCAGACTTCTTAGCCTATGTCAGCTCAACTGGTTAAAGAAATTAGAGGACTTACAGCACCCACCAAGAAAGAAGGAAAAAGTCCGCACCAATCAGCCTGGTATTCCGTCCCATCGATGCTTTCCGTGTCTGTCTTTCCCATGCTCTCTCCCCTCAAGTTGTGCAATTAATTTGATAAATAGATGGTGTTTTCCAGTAGTTTATGGGTGAGAACATCAAGACTCAAATAAGTTTCCAGATACATTGTTTAGAGTTGTTTTATCACAGCAGATAGAAAACCACCTCAAATAAACTTAAACAAATAAGTAAAAATAGCCCAACATCTAGGGAACCCAAAGGCAGTGTTAACTTCAGGTCAAGCTTGAGCCAGAGGTTCTGTCGTGCATAGGCACTTCACACTGCTGGCCTCTGTGTGGCTTCAGCCCTAGTCTCTCTGAATATGATACAGGACCCCTGGTGGCATAGTTGGTTGCACGTTGGATTCCTTACTTCAAGGTGGGCACATTGAACCCACCATCCACTCTGTGGGAGAAAAATGAGACTCTCTATTTCTGTAAAGAGCTACAGTCTTGGCTGGTATAGTGGTTGTGCACGGGACTGCGGCCCACTGGGTTGGAGGTTCAAATCCAGCAGCAGCTCTCCAGGAGCAAGGCTGGGCCTCTTACTCCCAACACCAGAGGGCAGTTATTGCCCCCCCCCCCACAAATAAACTACAGTCTTGAAAAACCCCAGGGGCAGATCTACTCTGTCCTACAGAGTCTATATGAGCGACATACATTCAATGACATTGTGTTTGGTTTATCAAGTTTGGATGCACACTGTGGCAATTCAGGACCCGAGCAGTGCCGTGTTTACAGGGCCCTTAGTGCTCTTGATGTCATGAAAAGAAGAAGCCTCTTTCTCGATTGTACTGTCCCCATCTCAGGGAGAAATCACAGGGATAAGGCCAATCCCTCAATGCAGCCAGAGAGGAGGATGAAGGAGCCCCACGATGGAGTCTGGGTCAAGTGAGTGTCACCCTGCACAGACAGTGAGAGCTGAGGAGGAATGGGGCTGCATGGGGATGCAGTCATCCCAGGAACATGGCCACTCTGGCTGGAGGGGCAGTCCTCCATTATGAAGTGGCTTTGCCCCAAACCCTGGTTCTTTGGTGTCAGCCTTTTGGTGTCAGCTGGATATAAGACTGAAAATCCACTGGGTGCTTCAAAGAAATCATGTTTTATGAATGTTTACCCTTGCCAGCCACTGTGCCATCCAGGTATGTGTGCTGTTACAGTTAAACCTTGCTCCTGCAGTAAGAAATCAGAAAGAGCAAACTAGATGGCACTGAGTTGTTTCCAAGTCACTGTGCATTATGGGGCAGGGTAGAACTGCAGTAGTAGGCTTTTGAGGCTGTAAACCATTATGGGAGTAGAAAGCATCATCTTTGTCCCCAGGAGCAGCTGGTGGTTTTGAACTGTAGACCTTGCAGTCAGCAGCTCAACGTGTTATCCACTATGCCATGAGAGCTTCTTGCTGTGAGCAGAGGTCACTGTTATATACAGTTTACAGATGGTGGAGGTGAAGACGGCACATATGAAGGGGCCAATAAGCATATGGGTTGAATGGATGGAGGAGGGAGGGAAAAAGGGAGGGGGGCCCTAATCATTACATATCCATCCTTGTGGACAGCTGGGGAAATCGCAGGGCCCACATGGGATGACCTCCCCCTCACTAACCATATGTCCCGGGCTCAAGTGTTCTTTGCATCCCCTACCTCCCTCGGAGATGAGACTTTACATCAGAGGAGCCATGGGGGTTCAGAGTGATCTCTTGCTCCTGCGTGACGGCAAAAGCTGAGTGTGGCCAGGCGCGTGAGACCAGAACACCCAGCCCCAGCTGTGGCTGCCCTGAGCTGCATCTGGAGGGTCTCCATCCAGCAGAGAGGAATGGGATGGGCCCCCAGGGAGAAAGGAGAAGGCGCTCCACCTGGGGCCCAGCAAACAAGGGGTAGAGCCAGAGACTCGGGCGGTGAGACTCAGACAGGCGGGCAAACAAGCTTATGATAAGAAAGGCTGACCTTGTCACCTCCAGAGCCCCAGCTCGGCCTGCCTCACATCTTCTATATTGGTTCTCATCTGTTATTTTCCACCTTGCTCTCTGCACGCCTCTCATCTACTCTGTTCACAGCCCGTGGTGTTTTCTCATTACCTTGTTTCACCAATTTCGTCCCAGGTGTTCTTGCCCGAGACCCCGGTGACCCTGACTGAATAAGACAATGCACGGGCCATGACTCCAGCTGCCTGCCACTGCGGCTGGACTCAGAGGGTGGCTGGAAGGAGAGCTGGTGGTTATTTGGATGGGTTCCCGTCAGCTCTGAAATCAGAAGTCCCAGGGCTGCCTCTGAACTCCAAGTTTCCCTAGCTGCATGACCCAGGGCAACAGCCCCTCTGCTTCAGCATCTTCTATGAGAGCCTGGAGACAAGGGGACTTGAGATTAAGAATTGGGTCCTGGGATATGGCAGCCGTGCCTAGCACTGCTCTACGTTCGTGAAAGGTGCTACTGTCCCTAATTCTTCCATGTTCCACTAGGGGCTGTTGTTCCATGTTAGGGGCTGTTGAGTCAGTGCCCAGTCCGAAAGAGGCCATGTGTTCAAGAGATGGAAACACCGCCTTGCCCTGTGCCATTCACCCAATGGTGGTTATGTCTGAGCCCCCTGTTAGGCTGCCTGTTTATAAATGGAAAAACGAAGGCACTGAGAGGACAGATTGTCCAAAGACTCAAGATTGTATGTAGCTGGCAGTGCCTTGCATGGGAATGGACTTGGCAAGGGGGCATGAATCCACACCATGAGCCCTCTCAGGCGCGTCATGGCCCCATACCATCAAAACTCCATGGGTTATGGATACGCAGGCAGCATTGTGCTATGCCTAGCTACCGCGTTCCATGGAGTTGGCTCAGATCCAGGGCCATCCCAGGTGCAATGACATAGAATCATGCTCTACAACAGTGGTTCTCAACCCTCCTCATGCTACAACCCTTTCATATAGTTCCTCGTGTTATGGTGACCTACCCCCCACACACACACACACACACACCAAACCATAGAATTATTTTCATTGCGACTTCATAGCTGTAATTTTGCTACTGTTATGAATTGAGCAACCCCTATGAAAGGATTGTTTGACCCCCAAAGGAATCATGACTCACGCGTTGATAACCACTGCTCTAAAAGGTTTGTGGTGGCTGGTTTTGCACAAGTAAACGACCAGGCCTTTATTTCAAGGTATCTGCATGCTGAGCAGAACTTCCACTCTATTGGTCAGCAGCTAAGGCTTGGTGCAGGGGCTCCCTCGAGCATCGTGACTGAAATGCCCAACCCACTGGCATCGATTTGAGCCCATAGCAACCCTCTAGGGCAGAAGGCAATGACCGCAGAGGATGTCTAGGCTATCAATCAGTGTTCATGAAGGCAGACGGCCTCACCGTTCTCCCTTAGAGAAACTGAGGCTTTCAAACTGCCAACCATGCAGCTAATAGCCAAGTGTTTAACCACCATGCCATGGGGTTGTTTTTCTCTACTGTCGTTCAAAACAAAACAAACCCAGCATGATTTGTCCATTCTGTCTTACACTGCCCTTATATAGGCTTTCAAGGGCTGGAGGTCTTTATTGGAACAATTACCCACACCTTTCTTCCACTGGGTTTGAACAGTCAAATGTCAAAACAGTAGCTTGCATATATTCCCACCGATGTACTAAAAACAAACACATGTAGATGTGCATTGAGGGCAATCCATGGATGAGCAAGACAAGACAAAGTGACAGCCACACAGCTTCTGAAACACTAGTTGTGACCCGGAGGGATATTGGTGCCTAAGGGACATGTTCAAATATTTGGAAACATAGTTGGTGAGTGTCATGTACTACACAGAAGCCAGGGGTTTGGGGACCCTACTCTGAACAGATGTGAACAGATCAGGGGACCTACAGCCAAAGGATGCCTAACCAGGGTGTAGATTGTGGTTAGCTCATAATAAATCTTGGAAGAAAGACACACCAATCCCATGCAAAGATGTGCAAGCACAAAAGTGATGTCTGGTTACTTGTGTGACAGGGTCATATGATTCATGTGGAAGACAAGCAAGAGATGGTTCTAGAAAGATAAGTGGCTGTCTGATCCCGAAAGTGGGATAAGACATTCTAAAGACTTTAGCCAGGAAGGGCAGAGACGTACCCAACTCAAAACCAAACTCCCTGCCATTGAGTCCATGCTGAGTCATAGTGACCCTATGGCTCAGGGTAGAACTGGCCCTGTCGGTTTCCAAAATTGTGACTTTTCATGGGTGTAGCAAACCCTGTCTTGCCTTCAAGGAGTGAGTGGTAGCTTCAAGCTGTTGACTTTGCAGTTAGTAGCCCAACACGAAAACAGTAAGTTTCCAGGGCTTCTGAGAGAAGTATGGAAGGGTTTTAAGCTACAGAGGCACGGGATCAGACCTGGCTTTGAAACAAATAGCTGTGTTGGTTGAGAACTTTGCATACCAATGGAAGAAGTGAAAAGTCAAGGTGAATCTCACACAATTCATTAAACTTAATGTGACACAGTCCATAAAGTGGAAGGTGAAAGGTAACCCAAGGAAGCTTCTCAAAGACAACAGGAGAGAGGAGCTCCCTGACCTCGGTGTAAGCAAACATTTCTTAAACGTGTCACAGGAAATCTCTGCCCATTAAACAAAGGAGGAATATCTTGGACTTCATTAAAGTTAAGAACTCCTGTTCGCCAAAAGGCACCATTCGGGAAGGTGCCAAAACCAGCCCCAGACTCGGAAAGAATCCTCACTGTACACGGATCTGAAAAATGTCTAACAGCTGGAAAGCATAAAGAACTCCCACAAGTCAAAGACCAATGCCTTAATTTAAAAGAGGGGGGGTGTCATATGACAATGTTAAGCACTGCTGAAAACATGGAATATCTGAAGCTCTTCTACACTACTGGTAGGGACATAAATTGGTTAAGCCACTTCCAGAAACTCTTTGGCAGAATCAACGACAGCTCCATGCAGGCATCCCATGACCCCAAACTTCTACTTCTGAGAAATGAAGACACACATTCCCCCAGAGACATGCACAATGACTGCTTCCAGTGTTTATGCATCATGACTAAAGCCAGAAGTCACCAAATGTCCATGAACCAGAATATATGTTGTATATTCTGGGAATATACAGGAAAACATTTCAAAACATTTCAAAATACTGTGCCTTCATTAAAAGGTTAAACAGCACATTTGGCTCTCATTGGACACTGTCTACACAACTGTTGAGGGACAAGTGTTCCATTGGTCACAATGGGTCAAGATCTTTCTTCATGTGTGCCAGTTGCTCTGTTCCCAGTATTCTGGGATGTCTTTGGGACACAACATTCAAGATAGAACCCTTCATCCTCTATGCCATTCTGTGATCTCACTTAACGGTGGCCCCTGAGAGAATAGGGTTCCAAGTTTAAGGAACACCATCTCAGGGAGTCCTCCCATCTTCCCTAGCCCAGGAAGTCCAGGAATTTTTAAGAACCTGTGTTCTGTTATCCATTTCTCTCCTGTTGGAACAGACTCCCTCTGCTGTGACCCTAATCAGAACTTGGTACCTGGTAGCCAGGCAGCATCTAAACCTTCTAGGCTTAGAGTCAATGAGGCTTTAGCTCATGTAGACTATTAGCCTGGCAGATGAGTCTCTTCTCTGAGAGTCTGGGTTTCTTTTGTTTCTTGTTCCTAAAAGTTGAGACCAATAGTTATATTTTAGAGCAGGGGCATGCTTCTCAGTAAAATGGGAAAACACCTATAAACATAAAACTATATCATAAGGAAGAGAAAGGAAAGAAAACCGTGCACAATAGCATATACTCTGTGATTGCATCAGTCTGCAGTTCCAGAAGAGGTGACATCATCGGAGTGGGAGTGATAAGGATCAATGTTACCTTTGAGTGTCTCTTGAGGGATCTACGTGGATACTGGAAATGCCCCATCCTGATGGTTTCAAATCCCACTGCCTTCCAGTCAAGTCTGACTCATGGCAACCTGTAGGGTTCTGCATTCAGAAGCTAGGCTCTAGATAAGCCATTCGAACCCACCATCCACCATCCTAAGAGAAAGAGGAAGTGTTCTACTGCAATAAAAATGCATGAGCTCCTCAAGCAGGCTTCTCATGCCTATCTAATATAGAAAGGCAAACCAACAATAAAGTAGACTCCACACACCTCCGCGGAGCCAGAATTGACCCAGTGGCCTCAGGATGTCTAGACAAGTCTGAGCTATAGTCTTACACTCTATCAGCTGAGCCATCAAAGGGTATATTGTCTACATTATCGTTGACTTGCCTACCTATATAAGATAGGCAGAGCTGAAGGTTCCAGAGGGGGAGGAGGAGGCAGGGCAAGGGAGTGGTGAGCAAACAATGCCACAGACATGGGAACCACTAGGGAATTAACATCAACAATGAGGCAGACAAAGAGGTTCTGGAGGCATTGGAGCAACAGCAATCTAGCTGAGAGGAATTACTTAGAGCAGAAGACACGTGAGTGTGGTGGTGGGAAAGGAGGAAGGGGAACAAAAGGAAAGATCTAGGAAGCAAAGTTATGCACAGAGGTGCAAATACAGGTGTACATTTAGGTAACTATATAAATTCATAAAAGTAGAGTTATTAGCATAGGTACATATCTTTATATGGCAATACATTGAGGAAGTGGATGGACTGTGGACTTCTGCTCAAGCCCTCCCTCAACACAAGAACACTTTGTTCTAACAACATGGCATTCTGTGATGCTCACCCTCCCAACACAATCTCTGAAGATAAAATGGTGAAGCAAATGTGGTGAAGAAAGCTGATGGTGTCTAGCTAGCAAAAGATATAGCATCTGGGATCTTAGTGGTTTGAAGTTAAACAAGTGGCCATCTAGCAGAGAAACAACAAGCATGGATGAAGCACACCATCTTGTGCGATCATGAGGTGTTGATGGGATCAGAAGACTCAATAGGCATCAAAAGACTCAAAACAAGCAAAGAAACAAACAAAATATATTGTTGAGAAGGAGCGGGGTCAGAGTAGAGCCCCAAAATGCATCTGAGGACAATCTGACATTCCCTCACAGAAGGGTCACAAAAATAGGATGAGTCAACCAGGGTGAATTATAGCACTGATTAAACACACAATGCACCTCTGGTTTCTTAAGGTTTCCTCACTCCCCACAATCATGACCCTAATCCTGTCTTTCCCTGCCGGCGAGGCTGGAGCATGTACATAGATACAGTTAAGAGCTCGAGCTCAGGACACATGAAATCCAGGTCAGATAAACCCCTCAGGAACAGAAATGAGAGTAAAGATACCTGGAGGGTAGGGAGAAGTGGGGAGAGGAGGGAGAAGAAACCAAGGGGGAAAGGAAATTAGTGGTCAGTGTAAAATATGAAAAAAATAATCGTTTCTAATTTATCAAGGGGTCATGATGTTGGAAAGGGGAAGGGGGGAAGAGGAGCTGATACCAAAGGTTCAAATAGAATTCAAATGTTTTGAAAATAATGAGAGCAACATATGTACAAATATGCTCGATACAATTGATGTATGTATTGTTATAAGAGCTGCAAGTGCTCCCAATAAAATGATCTTTTTATTTTAAAAAAAGTATGGTCTCAAAAGCCTCCGAAACAGTTGCATCCTGTCCTATGACTCGGAGGCATCCTGGCCCTATTAGAGAGTAGGATGACTGTGTGGCTCTGCAGGGTTTCCTTGGAGGGAAATCTTCACAGAAGCAGGCTGCCTTATCTCTCTCTGTCTCTCAGATCAACTGGTGGGTTCGGAGCACTCACCTTTTGGATGGCACCTGGATGCTTAACCTGCTGTGCCAGTAGGCCTTCCTGGGCTAAAGCAGACCGTATACAAGCTTGTGGAGACTCAACTTGCCTGTTTGCAAGTGAGGAGCACCCAGGTTAACCCAATGGGAGCCTGGTGGGGTACGAGGAAGGGACTCCTTGAGAGGCATTTGAGAGACCAAATAAGGGAAACCCAATTAAAGGAAAGCATTACAATGAGGAATATTCCAGGGCTCCCCTCTGCTTCACCTACCATTTTAGAGTGGTAAAGAGCAGACAGGGCTGCCCTAAGAGTCAGAAAGAGGCGGCCACTTCAGGGAGCTGGCAAATGGAGACCAACTGAGGGCAGGGGCAGGAGGGACCACACCCTGTCGTTACAGAGAGCCTATTTTGCTCACTCTTACAATCTTCTCAAGTTCCTGGGACAGGATCAGAAGGCAGGGTGAAACAACGTCTCTGTTTGTCCCAGGTGTGACAGAGGAGTCCCAGATAGGAAAAGGCTCTAGTGAAGCCCTGCCCCAAGACAAGCGTAGGGGAGGGGGTGGGGCGGGAGGGTACAGAAAACGCAGTTGCTGCATTCGTTCAGAGACGTGCACTCCTCAGAGTCTGAAACCCACTTTATCACAGCTGTCAAAACCGACTCAGCCAGTACATAATTTATAACCCTGGGGTGGCGGCGGGGGGAGAGGCCTAAAAGACTGCTTTATTTCCCTTATTAATATTTATTGGCTAAGAAACAGCTCTGCCCCCACTAGACCAGAACGTAGGCTTGGGCTGAAACACACACACACACACACACACACACACACACACATTGAGCCTTTGTGGCTGGCTGCATCAGGTATAGGTGCCCCTGCCCCTTTACTTGCACTCACCTCCCACATCACGGTGGCCAGTTAGAACTCAGGAATGAAGAAGATGCTGACTTTGATGACCAAGCTGCATGCAGGGGATGTCAAGAGGGAGGGTGGGGCCGCTGATAAGAACACCAATCAGAGAAAATGACTCATGCCACTGAGTCCTTTCTGACTCAGAGTGACCCTACAGGACGGGTAGAAGTGGCCCTGTGGGTTACTGAGCCTGTAACTCTTTATGGGAACAGAAAGAAAGCCCTGTCATTCTCCCTCAGAACGGCTGATGGCTTTGGATGCTGACCTTGCAGTTAGCAGCTCAATGTGTAAGCCCCAGGAAGACTGCTCCGGGGAGAGAGAATGGGCCGTGCAAAAGCCTTATGACTCTCTTTAGAAAGAGACACACAACAGATACAGCAATATGTAGCTAGCTAGATGGATGGATATATGGATGGGTAGATGAATGGATGTGCAGGTGGATGGGTAAGTGGGTGGATGGGTGGAAGGCTGGACAGTTTGGTCAGGAGATAGGCAGGTGGCTAGGTGTTGTGTTTGAGCCCAATGCTGTGCCCCTGGACAATCCATCTCCTTGAAGGCCAACCACTTTCTCAGTTGATATAGTGACCGAGGCCAACAACATCTTCCATTCCTATTAGGAGTTTGGTGAGGGCTGAGGACAGGAGTCACAAAACAGATGTCTTAGCTAATGTCCTCCAAGAGAAACAAGGAGGAGGTGGACCCCTGGCTGTGCTCAGGCCTTTGGGTTAGGGCAGAGTCCAGGGGGCTTCCCTAGTCTCCTCCTGACAGACTGGTTCTTTAACTCTGAATCTGATACAAGAGACTCAACTGGTACCTTTCTGTGCTTCCCCAAACATCCACACAGGGGTGCCCAGCTCGGCTGGTGTCCAGGTTAAAAGAACAAGCCCAGAGTTGGGCATGTGACTCAAGGGTAATGCCCCATAGAGTCGGCACAGGGACCCAATATCAGGGGCTCTTCACAGAGCATTTCCTGTGCCCTGACTCAGCCCCAGTCCCAAGCCCCTGGGCCTGACCCACGGGCAGGCAGAGAGGGGGGGAGTCTGAGGGAGAAGCAAAGAGAGCCCTAGAAGCCCCAGCAGTTGGAACAATGCTCCCTAATCACAAGGACTCTTCTCTGCCCAGCTGGGTGAGGCCCCACCACAGGCTGAACCTCTGGGAGAGGAGGTGAAATCTGGGAGGTGAGAGGAAGATGGAATGGTAAAGAATGCTGAGCCCTCTCACCTGCCACGTGCCAGGCTGGCCTCTGTTCCAGGCCTCTAGACCAAGGGTCCTCAAACTACGGCCCTCCCCTCGGGCCACATGCGGCCCGCCGAAGACATTTATCCGGCCCGCCGGGTATTTTTGCTGCTGCTGCCTGTCCTGCCTAGCAGCCAACTCATCCTGAGCCAGCAGTGAATTTGTTCAGTTTTTGTTTTGCATTGTTTTGTTTTGTTTTCACTAAAAAGCAGCTCTCCAATGATCTGAGGAACAATGAACTGGCCCCCTGTTTAAAAAGTTTGAGGACCCCTGCAACCCTCTGGACCACCCTGCAGAGCAAGCATTCCTACACAACACCCTCTCTTTTTAATCAGGCAAAGAAACTCAGGGTCTGAGAGACTACTAGAGTCTACGCCTTGGGCTGCTCACCGCAAGATCAACAGTTTAAGACCCACCAGCTGCTCCATGGGAGAAGAAGAGGCTTGCTACTCCCAGCAAGAGGTACAGTCTCGGAAACCTGCAGGAGCAGTTCTACCCTGTGCCATGGGGCGGCATGGGGCGGCTGCAAGTCAGCACCGACTCCATGACAGTGTTTGGCTATTACTGTCATCCAGATGAAGTGCATTTTAGATGTCACTCTGCCAACCACACACATCCCCCCACTACCACCACGAAGTATCTTTGTAAGTGCTATGCCACCTTTTTTTTTTTTTAACAACATGTAGAAAAACTTAGCACAACATACTCGTCAGCGGAGGGCAACGGAATTGAGACACACACACACACACACACACATACACACATACACACACACACTTGAAGTGTGTAACACCTGCTATCTGTGCTAAAATACAGTACCCAGGACACCACTGGGTTTGCAACATTAATAGCCTCCCCTGCCTTCCCAGAAGGAAGACCCAGAAAGTTCATTTTGTGACAGGAAAGTGGAGTGGCATGCCTCCTCCCCACCACCCCAAACCCCCTGCACAAGCCTGCTGGCCCGTCCGCAGGCAGCTGCACTCCTGGATGCTCCCACTGTCTCCTTTGCCATCCCAGTTTCCCCTTCTGTTCATCTCTTTTCTTCGCCGGGAGTCAGGATGGCCGCAGGAAAGGCTGCTCCCTTTAGGTGTGTTTTGAAAAATGCTTTTAAGCTGCTGCATTGGAAGGTCTTTTCTGGTTGAACTTGCTCCTGGAGAACCGTCTTCCTTTGGAGCAGCAGAAACACCCAGAGATAATGGACCCTGAGCTCCTTTCGGCCTCAGGCACTCATAGGTCAAAGTGAAGGAAAACCATCAGCAGGGTGCCGCAGGAGGACTGAGGAGTGAGCCTGCAGTACCTGGGGAGAGACTTGAAGTCTTCCTGGGACACACCCCCTTTGGGGGTCGAGGCTGCATTCACCAGAACCTG
>PVJH01006944.1:0-97020 GCA_004026705.1 Nesogale talazaci
CCCCCCCCCCCCATATTCTTCTTCTTTAGCAAAACAGAGCAAACCCATTAAGGGTAAGTTTCGTGGTGGTCAGGATGTGCCTTCGAGTGAGGTCTGACTCAAGGGACCCGAGGGCGCAGCAGAGGAGACATTGCCCGTCGGTGCCACCCTCACAGACATTTCTACGTTGGAGGCCACTCTTGCAGTCATTGTGCCAGTGAATCTTGGTGAAGTCATCCTCTTTCTTGTGGACCGTCCATTTTACCAGCCTTAATGTCCTTGTCTCTCTAGGGACTGCTCTGTCCTGATAACATACTCAAGGTACATGAGATGAAGTCTTACCACCCTTGCTTCTTAGGATCATTCTCACTGTATTTCTTCCAAGATACATTTGTTTGTTCTTTTGGCAGTCCATAATACTTTTGGTGTTCTTTAACATACACCATAATTCATTCTTCTTCTGTCTTCCTTATTCAGTATCCAAAAGAAGCAACAAATGTCTTGGAAGAAGTACAGCCAGAATGTTCCTTAGAGTTAAGGATGGTGAAGCTTCAGCTTACATACTTTGGCTATGTTGTCAGGAGAGACTATGTATGCAGAAAAGGACACTGTGCTTGATAAAGTAAAGGAAAATCCTTAGTGGGATTAACACAAGGTCTGCAACAACGGGCTCAATGCTTAGAACAGCTGTGAGGACGGTGCAGGGCAGTGTTTCCTTCTGGCGTACACAGGGTCACTATGAGTCAGAACTTAGCAAAAGCATATAACAGCAAGTTCTCATGGGCAGCGATGTGTGGATCCAAAAGAGACGAAATCCTCGACAATTTCAATCACTTTGTTGTTTATGATGATGCTACTGTTGGTGCACTTGTGAGACGTTTGGTTTTCTTCACATTGAGTTGAAAAAACATTGAGGGCTGTAGTCCTGTGTCTTCACGAGCAAGTGCTTCACATGCTCCTCTGCTTTCATCATTAAGGTGTGTGACCTGCATACTACAGGTTAATACTTTCCCCCAGTTCTGATGGCTGCTCCTTTATATTGGTCAGCTTTTCAGATAATTGATTAGCACACAGACTGAATAAGTATGATGCAAGGACACAACCCTTATTCACACTTCTCTTGAAGTGTTCTGGAGCTCCCATTCCTAGGAATGTTATTCATAGTTTGTTTTGATTCACACAGTCAAATGCCTTTGCATAGTCAATGTAACACCAGTAAACATTTTTCTGCTAATCTGTTTTCAGCCAAGAGCCTGCTGACATCAGTAGTGATGTCCCTCATTCCATGTCCTCTTCTGAATCCAGCTTGGCTTTCTGGGTGTTGATATACTGTTGTCACTACTTTTAATGATATTCAACAAAATATTTCTTTAAAAAATTTAAAAATTGCTTATTTAAGATTTTTTTGTTAATTGGAAGTTAATGCATATATCATATCTTTCTAGTTCAACCATGCCAAGCAGTATTGTACAATTGCTATCACAATCAGTTTCCAAATATTCTTTTCCTTCACGAACTCCTTGATATGGTCCCTATTTACACCCCATTTGCCCCCCACACTGTATCCCATCCTTACCCAAAACCCTCATTCTACTTACTGTCCCTGTTCATCAACCCTGGGTTTCATATACCAACATTAGAAATACATGTAATACAATTTTAAGAGAGTGACACCCCCAATGACATGGTACCTCTGAGATAAATCCAAATATGAATAAACAAACAAAAAATACAGATAATGTTGAATACAGATAATGCCCAGCATACATCAGAGGTGGGGTCAACTGACAAAGTTTTAACTATTCAAGTCATGTTTATTCTTTATATAATTGATCTTATACATTCATCTCCAAAGCACTGTTTAGAAATTTCTTTCCTCCCATCCACTGGAGGCTTATTTCCTATGTACTTCCCACAAATGTATCTAGGGCTTTCACTGTTATTCATAGTCTTCTGCAAACTGGATTCTCACAATTTAGGCTCTGATACTAATCCCTCCTTTGACTTTGGACTATATGACTAATGACTAATGATGGTGTGATTCTTTCATGTGGTTTTAGTTTAGAGACAAGCCTTTAAGACCCCAAACACTATTTTATCTGATAGCCGGGTACCATCTAATTTCTTCACCACACTATTTTTTTTGGGGGGGGGGCATCACTGCCCTCTGGTGGTTGTGGGAGCTACCCAGCCTTGCTCCTGGAGAGCTGCTGCTGGATTTGAACTGCCAAGTCCATGGGCCGCAGTCCCACACTCAACCAGTACGCCACCGGGGCTCAGTCCTACCACACTTTTCTTTAATACCATATCTTCCGTGTTCCTTTTCTGAGGGCAACTAGTTGTTCTGAAGTTTAATGCACACCCAAACCCCATTTCTGGAGCTATGTTTTATTTGTTTTATCTGTCTTTGGCTTCCTTTCAAAACATCCTGTTTAATTTATGGTAGAGGGTCTTATTTATCCTCCCCCTCAGGGCATAATAATCTTCCATTAATATCATCTTTGATTAACCCCTGGTACTAATATTTTTTAAACCCTGTTGTGAAAGGATAGGCTAGCTCAATATCACAGTACCTGAATTATCATACCCAAATCAATCCTTTTGTGGCTGGACGTTATTTCACAAATAATGGGGTTAAGAGTCAAGGAAATTGACAATGATAATCACTGAGAATGCAGGCATAGGTTGCGGGAATAATACATCTCTCTCTCTTTCTCTCTCTCTTTTTTGTGTGGCATCACTGCCCTGGTGGGAGTAGGAGGCCCAGTCTTGCTCCTGGAGAGCTGCTGCTGGATTTGAACTATCAATCCTGTGGGCTGCAATCCCGTACACAACCACTAGGCTACCAGGGCTCAGCCCAATACATCTCTTAATACAGCAAATAGGGGACTGATGCAGCAAGACCATGTTTGTCTGCCTACCAAGATTGGGGCAATATTGGGACAGCTGTCTTCTGCTTCCTCAGTTACCATGTATTTTCCATTTTAAGTCCTCAGGTGATAAGTGTGTAGGAGGTAGAGTTTAGTTCATCCAGTGGACTTTCTGCACCGGATCTCCCTGATGCATCCTGTGTACCCTGAAGACTCAAGAGTCAGTGTCCCCATGTTCCATGGCACCTGGCCTGGGTCCCTAGGATGCACTCAGAAGTTCAGGTCAATGTGACATTCGGTGTCTAGCACCAAAGACACTCCCCCATAGGGTCCCCCCAAAGCATTTTCAGTCATTTGCCCCCATAACTGGAGGTTGGTCCTCTCACTTTTCCTTCCAATAGTCATGCCTTTGTGCTCCCCAAGAAGTGTTTGATCTCTTTCCCCTCTCTTGACTTGATTTTCCCATCAGTATTCCTCAACCCTCGGATAGACCGTCTGCCTGTCCAGGGGGACCCCATTCTAGATTTACATGGTAGCCACTCAATAGACAACATCCCCTTCCCCTCCCTTGACCATTCGATCCCAGTGTCCTCTGTCTAAGTGACCTTCAAAGTACTTACCTAGAGAGGATGGTGTATGGTTCACTGGCAATGGTCAGGTTCTCTACCAGGCTGCCTGGCCCTCCTGGTCAGTAAACTGGATGCCTTATAAGCCTGAGCTGTGCCCATTCTGATGCTTTTTCCTACAGCAGTGGACGCATACATATTTTTCCTTTTGTGATTGACTAACTTCACTCAGTATAATGTCTTCCAGATTATTCCATGTCTTGAGGTGTTTCACAGTTTCATCACTTTTTGTGTGTGCATATATATACACACCAGTTTATTTAATCCAAGATTCTACTGATGGGAATTTAGGCTGTTTCCAATTTCTTGCTATTGTGAACTGTGCTGCGATGAACATGGGGAGCACACATCAGTTTGTGATCTGTTTCTCATTTCTTTGGGGTATATGCCCAATAATGGTATTGCTGGGTCAGACGGTAGTTCACTTGCTATCTGTATGAGGAGTTGCCTTCCCCAGTGGCTGCCCCTGTTTACAAACCTACTAGCAATGAATAAGAATTCCAATTTCACCAGCACCCTCTCCAGCATTTGTTGTTCTTAGTTTTTAAAAACTGGGCTACAGTTATGCTTCCACGGATACTTTAGATGGTATCTTATGTTTTTTTTTGACTTGCATTTTCTGGATGGCGAGTGAACGGGAGCATTTCCTCGTGTTAGCCTTTTGAGTTTCATCCTTCAATAAAATATCTCTTGCATGTGATATTGTTTGATGATATTGTTTAATGATTTTTGTATTCTGCTGGATTGCCTTTGTTTGGCAAAATATGGATCTCTTTGGAATGGACACAAATATGGATCTGGTTGTTTGGCTGGGTAGCTGTCTTCCAAATTTCGTGGCAAAGATGAATGAGTGTGTCCAGTGCTGCCTTAACTTGTTGAACATTATTCATTGGTGTTCTGTAAATTTCTAGTTCCTTGTTTTCCTTTAATGCCTTCAGGGTAACTTTGTACTTCCTCAGTACCCATTGGTTTTGATTATATGCTACCTCTTGAAATGGCTGAATATCTATCAATTTTTTAAATATAATTTTATTGGGGGCTCTTACAGCTACTACAACATTCAGTACATCATTTGTATCAAGCACATTTGCATACATGCTGCCACATACATTTCCAAACATTTTCCACTTGAGCCCTTGGTACAAGCTCCTCTTTTTTTTGGGGGGGGGGCATCACTGCCTCTGGTGGTTGTGGGCGCTACGCAGTGCTGTTCCTGAGAGCCACTGCTGCATTTGAACCGCCAAGCCCACAGGCTGCAGTCCCGCACTCAACCACTTACACCATCGGGGCTCAGCCCCCTCTTTTTTTTTTTTTCTTTTTAAAAAGAGCTCCTCTTTCCCCTCCCCTCCATCTACCAAATTTTTAACCATTTTATTGGCATATACTTTATGAACAATACAATTCAATCATTTAAATAGATTTAAGAGACTTGTGCCATCATTTCCACAATAAAAATTTGATAATTTTGTTCATTCTTGTATCCATTGCTTATTAGTTCCCCATTGCACCCAACCTGCACTATCACAGTCCTAAGATTTATTAACCTAGTTACTGTCTCTAGATTTATACCTATATTAGATTTCATAGTTAAAGTCACAACAAAACAAACATCCTATTAATGAGAAAAAAACAAACAAAAGAAAACAGAAATATGGGTCAAGAGGGAAAGCAAATGGTAAGATGTTAATATTTTAAGTTAACTCTATCTTTAGTAATGCATTTTCCAATGCACCTTGAGGACAAAACTATTCACATATCTGGTACAGTTCCCTAGAGAAATAATTCTTGGTGGATTTTTATACTCTCTGCCAAGTAGAACCACTAACAGAGTTACTTGTCATCAGCTACCACCAAGACAGCTTAGCTGACCAAATGGTATGCATTCATGCACCAGCTTAGTACCATTTCTGTGACAAGTTGTCTTTGGTCCGGTGATACATCAAGATGAAAACCCTTCTCTCATTAAAAGCTAGCACGATGTAGGAGCCACCTTCCTTTTCTGGCATGAGAGACAGTAGAAGATTATCTCTCGAATAGTTCTGTCTGAAGCAGGCCACTGTTGTGCATCACAAGGATCGTATGTTTCCATTGATACTATATGACTCGATGCAGGGCAAAGCAGCCAATAGGCAGAATTAAGGGGAAACTGTTGCCAGGATGGCAGACATACTACCCAGGCGCTCAGCCTGGGGATTAAAAGGAGTAGGCATCAGATATGAATGGCAATCCTGGAAAGGATAGTCAAATAGATCAAATCCTGAAGAAGTGACAGTGGTGAGCAAGGGCACATACAGACCGAGGAGAGAGCCAGAGCAGGTGACTTGACGCAGAGGGACCGTTCTGAACTTTTGGTCTGATTGCGCACACCTCTAGACCAGCAAGCATGTCCACTGAGGAATCAGCATCAGGCTCTCATCATGAAATGCGCCCCCTTCTCTTTTCTTACCCTTCCCTAGTTTTTCACTTTCTTTTTTCTTTTTTTCCTATCGCGTTTTTTCTTCTCTATTTCTCATTTCATTACTATTCATTTTCTTTTTCTCACCCTAGTTTTATTTTCTCATTTTTGATGTTTTATTTTTAGATATTAATTTCTTTTTTTTTTGCTATTTGATTATTTTTTCTCATTGCTTTTTCTTTTTCCTTCTTACTTTTTTTTCCTTTGTCCCTCCTCCCCATCTTGGGAAACAGCAACCATTAAAATACTACCACATCAGACATACCTCCAGCAGCCCTACCTACCAGTTGCTATTACCCAATGAATTATGGACAAAATCCAACTTTAACCTTAATTGAATAAGAAGCCATAACCATAATTAGCATCCATGCACTCAATGAAAGACTTTCAAAATCTATTAACCCAATGATGAGCTTGGTAAGCCAAAATACAATAATTCTAGGAGACATTACTTTCAAGCAAAGATGGATCAACTGGGAAGAAAATCAACAAAAATACCAAGAACTAAACAACACAAGGGTTGGAAAATCTCATAAAGATACATATTTTGGGGCTGAGCCCTGGTGGCTTATGTGGTTGAGTACAGGACTGCGGCCCGTGGGCTTGGTGGTTCAAATCCAGCAGAAGCTCTCAGGAGCAGCAATGGGTAATGCCCACGACCACCAGAGGCAGTGATGCCCAAAAACAAAAACAAAAAAAAGATACATATTTTGTGTCACCATTATTATAAGGGAGATAATAAAAGTGGTTTTCACACTAAAGGACAGGACTTTAAAGAGTATGACAATACCTTGAGTGGGTGGTAAGGTGGGCAGAAGGCATAAAAAAGAATGAACACAAGAAAGAACTATATACTGTTTCCTGTCACTCTTTTTTTTTTTTTTTTTGGCACCAATGCCCTCTGGTGGTCTTGGGAGCTACCCAGCCTTGCTCCCGGAGCGCTGCTGCTGGATTTGAACTGCCAAGCCAATGGGCCTCAGTCCCGCACTCCAACACTGCCACCGGAGCTTAGTCTCCTGTCCTCTTTTGACTAGAAATTACATAGTATATTTTTCTTGTATATGTTATACTTCATAAACAAAACAAAATAAATTAAAACTAAATAAATAAATTAAAAAAGAAGAGAGGGGTCACAGTTTTAAAAACTCTCCAAATTCCTTACCCATCAAACCTAAAACACTTTTCTGAGTGGTTATAAAAAGGGGAAAAAAGCAAAATTGAAATTGACTTAAACAATTTTGACATGCAAGCTAGTCTGAAACAAAAATAAAATCTCTTTTGCAGAACATTTTGAAGCTCCCTCGCATGCAAGGGTTGATGTGAGTTAGAACCAAGTTGATGGCAGTGAGTTTGGTTTGGGGAGTTTAAGGCCTTAAAAGGAAACCAGGGCAGAGCAAACAGGAAAGCAGTTGGCTGTTAACCACAAGTTCGGTGGTTGGAGTTCACTGAGTAAATCTGGAGATCTCCTTTAGAGAGCTTTGTGGAGCTACACATAAGGTCCATCATAAATAGGAGTCAGTCTGACAATAATTATTTTGTTTTTCTTTTTGTTAAGGACCTAAGTAGGAATGAAGTTTTATATCCCAAATCGTGGTAACATCGATTCCACCTACTTAGAAACCTACTGCATCGATGTGAATGGGTGAATGGGTGAGCTCTGGAGCTGCATGGCTGCGTGTTGGGCCGCGATCCACGAGGTCGGCAGTTTGAAAGCACCAGCCAACGTGAGGGAGATGTGACTCTCTACTCCCATAGAGAGTTAGGGTCTCAGACACCCGAAGGGGCAGTTCTACCCTGTCCCATGAGGACACTAAGAATCAGCGTCAGCTCGAGTGATGGCAGCGAATGAGATCTGAGTGTGAGCCAAGTGACGTCGGGAATAAACGACTGAGGCCCTGTGCCCATTGTAGCAGGAGGAGAAACTTACACTGTATGGCTCGGAGTCGAGGGATGATTGTCGGGCTACTGGGTGGACTGGAACCGTTACTGTGCAAACTTCTTCGTTTTTCCAAGTTGGGAGATGCTTGCACAGTAATTTTGTGCTGAAAATCTGTTGGATAAGAGAAGAAAAAATTATGATTATTGTCTGGGTAGACTAGAGAAACAAATTCATAAACATGCATATGTAGATAAGGGAGAGGTCTATATACAAGAGGAATGGAACATTGAGAAAGCATCCCAACCCAGTCCAGTTCAAGCCACAAGTCTGATATTAACCCATATGTCAGATACCAATCTATAACGTCTTCTTCAGACTCACAAGGCACGTACAATGATGCCAGAACAATCACCAGCCAGTGGGTGCAGAATCTTGTGTATCCATGGTGGTGGAAACATCTCAGTGCAGGCAGGAGTCTCTATGTGGTTTTTCCAGCTTTAGGGGTCTGGTTCCATCAGGGTAGGCCTGTGTGGCTTCTTTTCCAGGATGGTTCATAGCCCGTGTCTTGTCAGGAGAGCTTCTCCAAGGGACAAAAAAACAAAAAACAAAAAAAAAACCCGCGAGATTTCCCAGAATTCTCAGGAGAAGGCAATTCATTGTGACCTTATGTGCGTTAGAATGAGACACTGCTGTATCCTGTACTATCTTTTTAATGTTGGAATTCAATGTTGTAAGCCATTGGTATGATATCTTTTGCAAGGTCTGGTTCCGTCTGAAAACACATTCAAAGTACATGAGACAAAGTCTCATCACCCTCCTTCTAAGGAGCATACTTTTTCCAGGACAGATTTGTTCATTCTGTCAGCAGTCCATAGTGATTTTTTTTGGCATCACTGCCCTCTGGTGGCAGTGGGAGGCCCAGCTTTGCTCTAGGAGAGCTGCTGCTGGATTTGAACTGCCAAGCCAGTAGGCCGCAGTCCCGCACTCAACCACTATGCCACCGGGGCTCAGCCCCATAGTGATTTTTTTTGTTTGTTTTTTTTGGGCATCACTGCTCTCTGGTGGTGAGAGTAGGAGGCCCAGCCCCACTGCTGGAATTGAACCTCCATCCCAATGGGTCGCAGTCCTGTGCACAACCACTACGCCACCGGGGCTCAGCCCCCATAGTGATTTTAATATTAATTTTCAGCACCATAATTCAAAGGTTCAATTCTTCTTTGGTTTTTCTCCTCCATTGTCCAGCTTTTGCATTCATACAGGCTACTGGAATTACCGTGGCTTGAGTCAGACACACTTTAGTCTTCAAAGTGACATCTTTGCTTTTGACTACCTGAAAAAAATCTTTTGCATCATATTTACCAAATGCAATATGTTCTTTGATATCCTGGGCAGTGATTGTAGCTAAACCATAAAAATCGGTGTCAGGGACGCTAACATAGGGTCAGTTTCGTCCTCCTGCTAGGTAAGAGCTTGAGACGATGGCTAGCTTGGTTTATGTCTTTGAGATGTTCATGATTTCCCTCAGAAGAATGCACGGCAGAGGACAGCACTGAAGCGGCCTCTCGAGGAGGGGGGTGCATTTGATGTACTTTGAGCCCATTGTCGGGAGGGACCAGTTCTCGGAAAAGAACAGCAAGCTTGGCAAAGTCAAGGAGAAGAGAAAGCGAGGAAAGACCAACAACACACGGGAAGACTATCCCAAGTTCATGGATTGTTGTCATAGCCCTACGTACCACAGAATGAAGCACTGTCCAGTCCTGCATTGTCCTCACAATTGTTCTTACATCCAAGCCCATGGCTGCACCCCCTGTGTCCATCCATCTCGTTGGAGGGCTTCCTCTTTTCTGCTGCCCCTCCACTTCTCCAAGCATGATGTCTCTTTTCAGGGACTGGCCTCTTCTGCCAGTATGTTCCAAGTACGTAAGGTGAAGTCTAGCCATCCTTGCCCCCAAGAGCACTCTGGCCCTACTTATTCGAACACAGGCTGGTTGGTTCTTTTGGTAGTCCATGGCACTTTCAATTTTCTTCTCCAGCACCACAATTCACATGCATCAATTCTTCTCCAGTGTCTCTTGCTCAGTGTCCACCTTTCACAGGCACATGATGCAATGGACGATACCATGGCTTGGGTCAGCTATACCTTAGTTCTCAGAGTAACATTCTCGTTCTTTGCTCTGAAGAGGTCGCGTGCAGTGGATTTACCTAATGCAAGGTGTCTTTGGATTTCTTGACTATTGCTTCCACGAGCATTGACTGTAGAGTCAAGCAGGATACAATTCTCGACAACTTCACCATCCATCATGATGTTACCTATTGGACCAATTGTGAGGATTAAGTTGTAATCCACATGGAATGATGCACCCTTGATCTTTAGCAGCAAGGACTTCCAGTTCTCACTTTCAGCAAACAAGGTGTGGCAGCTGCATAACGCAGGTTAATCAGCCTTCCTTCAATCCTGAGGCCTCCTTCTTTCTCATGTAAACCAGTTTCTCCAATTATCTGCTCAGCATACAGATTTTGAACAAGTGTGGTGAGAGGATACATCCCTGAGGCATACCTTTATTGATATTAACCCGTGCAGTGTTTCCATGTCCTGTGCCCAGAACTGCCTCTTTCTACTTGTGCATAATGAGGTGTCTCGGAATTCCTATTCTTCTCAGTTACCAATAGTTTATTATGGTCCACCCAAATGAATGCCTTTGCATAGTCAATGAAGCACAAGTAAACATTTTTCTGGTATTCTTGGGGTAAGAGACACCTGACATCAATAATGATTTTCCTTGTTCCACATCCTCTTCTGAATCTGGCCTGGGATTTCAGGCAGTTCACTGTCCATATACTATTGCAAGCAATGTTGGATGATTTTAAGTAAAATTTTTATTTGCATATGTTGTTAATTGTGCAATATCAATGGTATTGCTGTACAGTTGGAGCATTCTGTTGGGTCATCAATTTTTGGAATGGCCAAGTAGCTGGCTTCCAAATTTACTGGTATAGATGAGTGCTTCCAGTATCTTTTCAGCTTGCTGAAATATTTCGTGGGGTATTATATTAATTCCTAGAGTTGCACTTTTACCTAATGCTTTCAGCACAGCTTGAACTTATTTCCTAAGCACCACTGGTTCTCGCTCATATGCTGCCTCTTGAAATGGTGGACTCTCTACTCGCTCTTTTTGGTACAGTGACTCTGTATTCCTTACACCTTCCCTTGATGCTTCCTGCATCATTCCTTATTTTGCCTATAGAATTTTTCAAGATTACAACGTGACCCTTATTTTTGTTCTTGAGTTCTATCAGTTTCAGATATGCTGAGTGTGTTCTTCCCTCTCGGTTTTCTAATTCTAGGCCCTTGCAAGTTTTGTTGTCACATTTGGCTTTGTTTTCTTAAGCTGCCCTTTGAACATTTCTACTTAGTCCCTTTCTTCTATTCGCTTTAGCAATTCTACAATTAAGAGCACAAATAACAACATGATTAACAACACAAAAGGGAGCTACGTATGACCTTCCCTAGACGGACACACAGAAGTCAAATTACATTTGTGGGGAAATAAGATGGAAAAGCTCCAAATCAGCAGCTAAAACCAGACCAGGGGCCAACTGTGGAACAGATCATCAACTGCTCATATTTAAGTTCAGGATAAAGCCGACGAAAATGAAAACAAATCCACAGGAGCCAAGACACAAATTAGAATCTAGACCACTAGAATTCTCAGAACATCTCAAGAATAGATTTGACACATTGAACACTAATGACAGAAGACCTGATGAGTGGTGAGAGGACATCAAGACCATCACTTCTGAAGAAAGCAAACAGTCCTTTAAAACCCAGGAAAGAAAGACCAAAGTGGATGCCGTAAGAGACCCTGCAACTCGCTCTCAATTGTAGAGTCTCTAAAGCAAACGTTCGTGGAAGACAAACATAACATTTTGACTATATCATTACTCCCTAAGTCAATCTACAGATGCACCACAGTTCTACAAAGAAGTGGAAAAGCTAAACACCAACTTCATTGCCCCAATAGTTTTATTGATACGAGTCACATATCATACGCTTCCATACTTGTCACTTTTACAAAGAGGTGAATGTGCATCATCACAATCAGTTCTAGTGCTCCCTCCTGTATTCCTTACTTGCTCCCCAATTTCCGTCAACCTCCAAACTCCACCCCTGATAAACCACTGCATCAGTTATTATCTCTGGGCATCCACTCCTGTGTTTCCTAAACTGGGAAACATAACAGAAAAAATTTAAATAAATAAAAAGAAAGACCACCAGCAATATTAAAATAAACCAGAGGGGGGAAAAATTCTGTCATAGAATAGGCGAGAAATAGTTAAGCCTAAAGCAAATGGGTCAAGAGGGAGGTCAAGTGACCAGTTATCTATCATTTTGTATCATTGTACCGACTCAAGTTGACAATCATCTGCTAGCAAAGCTGTTTGTTTCCCTGAACTGTGGCCACAGGGGATCTTCCAGAGGTACTGACTGGGTACCCTGCAGGTGGATTTGGGGCTCCCACTCCTCCATAGCCTTCTACAAATTGGGAGTTCACAAGTTAAGCTTTGCTATCTTTCTCTTCTTCATATTTTGTTATTTGTCACCTTTGGATCATCAGGCTTGTGGACTTCTTCCATGTGAGTTTAGTTGATATCTCAGTTAGATGTTTGTTTTTTTGTTTTTGTTTGTTTGTTTGTTTGAATAAAAGCCTTTAAGACTCCAGGAATTATTCCAATTAAAAGCCAGCCAGGCACCATCTGGTTTCTTCCCTACACTTGGCTGTAGCACCCATATCTTCAGTGATCACTTTATGAAGGTGAGTATGTAGCACAGCCATGCCATAAGAAGGGACTGTTCTTGGATTGGGGCTAGAATTAAATGGGAACCCAGAATCCACCTGCTTGTTCACAGGTTATGTATGACTCTGGCTTACCTTAGCAGTCTTATTATCATTTTATTACAAAAAATTATCAATCATTTCTCTAGGGTAGTTGATTCTATTGGTAACAGCAATAATTTATCCACTGGTATAATATTTAAGGCACTACTGAGAAAAGGAGGTTATGCTAATATAGTCCAGCGGTAAACTGCAGTCCATGAGCTATTGCTTTGTACAGCTTGAATTCTTAAATTACTGACCTCTTCTTACATTGAGCATTGGAACTGGTGCTAGAGGGAATTTTCTTTTTTTTTTTCTTTTAAGAATTTTTTATTTTTTAATTATTATTTATTTTTATTTATTTATTTTTTTAAGGCATCAATGCCCTGGTAGTGGGAGTAGGAGGCCCAGCCTTTGCTCCTGTGAGCGGGAATTGAACCTCCGTCCCAGTGGGCCGCAGTCCCGTGCACAGCTACTATGCCACCGGGGCTCAGCCTTTTTTTTTTTTTGGAGGGGGGTGTGCATCACTGCTCTCCGGCGGTGGGAGTTGGAGGCCCAGCTCCACTGCTGGAATTGAACCTCCATCCCAGTGGGCCGCAGTCCCGCACACAACCACTACGCCACCGGGGCTCAGCCTGAGGTAATTTTCTTGTAACATTCCTCTCAAGAGACAATCCTTGACTATCAGATTAGCACATGTTGTATTAATGTAAGGAGGGCATTATGAGAATAGATATATGGTGGGTTTGTGTTCTCTTTCACTGGATGCTTGCTGAGCCATGGATCCTAACCAAGGTCCAAATGGCCACCAATTCCACAGTCTTGGGGTGGCTCTTATTTGTTTTTTTCTCTCATCAGTGTCACAGGTTATTTTGAATAATTATCAACTTCTTATGCGGGGGGGGCAAGAGACCCAAGATAAACAAAGAACTTCCACCTATAGGCAACTGATCTTCAACAGAGGACCAAAATCTATCAAATGGGATAAAGACATCCGCTTTGACAAATAATGTTGGCTAAATTGGATCTCCATATGTATAAGAATGAAACAGGACCCATGTTTCTACCCATGCACAGAAACAAACTCCATACTGATTAAAGACCAAAATGTAAACTCCACAGCTATCAAGATCATCAATGAGAAAAGTGAACAAACTTAAAGTGAACAAACATGCTGACGCACCGGCATGTGGGTTTCCCAGACTGAACTGTTTATGGGAGTAGAAAGCCTCTCTTTTGCCCTTGGAGCTGCTGGCGGTTGCAAACTGCTGACTCTATGGATTGCAACACAACACATAACCACTACGCCACCAGGGCTCCTATACACAGACCACCAAGTATAATAAAGGAAGAACATGCAGCAAAAGACAAAATAGATTACTGGGACCTGCTACAAATAGGTCACTTATGCACATCAAAAAAGTAAAACAAGAACCCACAGAATCGGGACAAAAATCTTTACCAATGACACAATAGACGAGGGTCTAACTACCCTTGTAATCGACAGAACACTACAGAACCTCAATAAGAAAATAACAAATGGGGGCTGAGCCCTGGTGGCGTAGTGGTTGTGCACGGGACTGCGGCCCACTGGGATGGAGGTTCGATTCCAGCTCCACGGAGTAAAGGCTGGGCCTCCTACTCCCACCACCTGAGGGCAGTGATGCCCAAACCAAAAAAAAAAAAAAAAAAAAAAAAAAAAAAAAAAAAAAAAAAAAAAAAAAAAAAAAAAAAAAAAAAAAAAAAAAAAAAAAAAAAAAAAAAAAAAAAAAAAAAAAAAAAAAAAAAAAAAAAAAAGAAAAAAGAAAAAAAGAAAATAACAAATGACCAAATTTAACAGCAGGAAAAAGGTAAGAACAGACAGTTCACCAAAGAAATGGCATTCAAATGACTAATAAACACACACAAAAATCCATACAGAAGATGCAAAATAAAGTTACAATCAGATACCACCTTACATCCACAATGCTAGCCTCCTCCCCTCTCGTCCCCCCCAAAAAAAAACACACACCCAAAAAACATATTCTGGAGAGGATGTGGAGAAAATGAAACTTGTATACCTGGTTGCCGAATTTGTAAATATATACAATTGCTATAGAAAGCAATATGACACTACTCAAAGCAAATGGGAATGGAAATCTCATATATGATTCAGAAATACCATTACTGGGCATATACCTCAAAGAAATAAGAGATAGAATACAAATGGAAATAAGAAAATGCTCTTCCATGTTTACTGCAGTACAGTTCATAATAGCAAGAAACAGGAAGCAGCGCAAGTACCCAACAGTTGGATAATGGAAGTATGATAATATGTACACAATGGAATACTACGCATTTCTAAAAACAAGAACAAAAACAGTGACAAAAGCATGAAACACCACATGCTAGAGAAGGACCTAGAACCCTTATGCTGAGTGAAGCTAGTTACAAAAGGACCCATACTGTACTAGCCCACTACTATAAGGGAAAGCACCAACAGGAGGTAGACTTCTGCTCTCGGAATGCGTACACTTCTCATCTGGTGTTCCAAATACAGGGGAAGAGAGTGGCCCAGCATCTATGAGCCACAGTCACCCCCCCCTTATATGCATATCTTAAGAAGCACCTTGAAGGAGGAGACCTCCCCTCAGCTGGGCCCACTCCTCCAAGAAAGGGAGAAGACCATCAGTTTGATGCCACACACCGTTGAGAAAATCAGCAGACACTGCACAGGAATGAGAAGGGACCCTTACTAGAAACTCAAGTCAAGATCAAGGGAAGGAAACATCTAGACTTCTGAGCAGGTCTACTTCTGATGCTGGATAAATGGGCAGGAGCAGCTTCACATTGGGAAGGGATGTATAATTATAGAGAACCCACGGGTCCTGTGCTTCTGGTTAGACACTTTTGGGGGGGGGGGCATCACTGCCCTCGTGGTGGGAGTAGGAGGCCCAGCCTTGCTGTTGGATTTGAACCTCCAACCCAGTGGGCCGCAGTCCCGCACACAACCACTATGCCACTGGGGCTCAGCCCCTGGTTAGACACTTTTGACTTCGTTTCCCTCCAACCCTCAGTAACTCAGGCTGTGTGCTATATACTTGGATAACCTTAGACTCAACTCTATCTTTTCCGGGAACACAGCACCCCTTATAGGTCACATCAGAAGGACTCAATGTGGAAATTCCACGAAAGGAATTGGGCTCCACCTTTGAATTACCCGTGGCCCTTGTATTTATACACCCTGGCATGAGGCAAAACCGATGACTGCCACCTCGAGACAGTTTAAACTTTGCTTCAGATTCCTTGTTTTGTGGGTAGCCAATGAAAAGTGGTCCAGAACCACCGTATATTTACTATCTTAATGTCCTCCTTGCTTTACTATGACATATATTATTCTCACAGGCAATATTCTGCCCTTGTAAACGAATGTTACTGAAAATTTTCCCTATCACCAACTCCCCAAGGTCAACGTACACAGAGCTCAATCATTTAAGAATTCAATCTGTACAAATCAACAACTCATGAAATGTGCTTTTGAGCTGGTTTCTATGTGCATTAACTTCCTTTTCTCAATCTGGACAAATTAATGACATTACCAGTAGAATTACCTAGGAGTATGATTGATAATGTTCTTGTCATAAAAATGATCATGAAGCCTCTAAAGTAAACCAGAGATGTACATAATCCACAGAAATGTGGTAGACCTTGGGCGTCCACTTAATTCTAGTCCCAAACCAAGAGCATTTAGTTTAGTTTTTTTTTTTTTGGCACCACTGCTCTCCGGTGGTGGGAGTAGGAGGCCCAGCCCCACTGCTGGAATTGAACCTCCGTCCCAGTGGGCCGCAGTTCTGCGCACAACCACTACACCACCGGGGCTCAGCCCAAGCCTTTAGTTTTTATGACATGACCCTGCCGTACGCTTGCCCTCGTGACGAGATCATGGAACACATGGGTAATACAGCAAAGTGTGGTGAAGAAAACAGATAGTCCCCAGCTATCAAAAATAACCGAATAGCATCTAGGACCTGCAAGGCTTATACCAGACACACAGACATCCAAGTGAGTGTCCACTAAGCTCACAGGAAGCCCATCAGCCTGTGCGATCCAAAGAAGACAAATAGCAAAATTCAAATAGGAAGGAAACGCTGCCAGAGTTTAAATTGTGGACATCCAATTTTCTAAAGACTATGGATGGCAGTGGGAGGCCAAAATTCACCTGTAGGATCCCTACAAAAATTAAGCCTCTGGTGGATTCCCTCTGAGCATTGTCAAGGGAAGTGATCCCTCTTGACCCATTTTGGTTTTGTTCTAGTTTTAAATATTTTGTGCTTTTTTTCCCCCGATGATTTTATTGGGGGCTCTTACAGCTCTTATAACATTCAATACATCATTTATATGAAGCATATTTGTACACATATTGCCATATTCATTTCCAAATATTTTCCACTTGAGCCTTTGGTGTAGTAAGCTCCTCCTCCTCCTCCCCGCCCCGTGTTTTTTTTTGACAGATTTTTTTCTCCAGTTTATTTTAATATTGTCTATGGTCTTTTCTTTCTTTCTTTAAAAATATATTTGCTGTTTATTTGGGGGTACATTTTCTAGTGTATAAAGCACAAGATGGGTGACATATAGAGACAACAATTATCAGGGATAGGGAGGGACAATTGGAGAAAAATGGGGAGCAAACAATAACTGGGAAGTGGGGGATTGTGGTGATTTATATACAACTCTTTTAAAATAGGATGTAACCATATATGTAAATTATATTTTAGTAAGACTATTGGGGAAAAAAAGAAGAAAAAAATGACCATTGGGTAAATAAACAAAAATAAATGTCTGATTTTACGCTGTCTCATTTTCAAAACACTTAATTATCCTTACAGTCTCCGACACCCACAGGGGGAGTTCTTCCTGCTCTAAAGTGTGCTATCAGTCACAATCATGGGCTGGCAGTGAGACTGAGAATATGGAAAGATAGTTCCTTAGTGTAGTCTTACCACAACAATTTAACCCCATCTTGTGGACAAGAGACAGAACTGTAAAGCTACATTACAAAAGCAGAATTCATGATGGATTAGGATTATAGCTTTGGGTTTTTTTTTTTTAAGATAATTTTTTTTGGCATCACTGCCCTCTGGTGGTGGGAGTAGGAGGCCCAGCCTTTGCTACTGTAGAGCTGCTGCTGGATTTGAACCTCCATCCCAGTGGGCCGCAGTCCCGCGCACAACCACTACTGAGCCACCAGGGCTCAGCCAGGTTTTTGTTTTTGTTATATGTTATATTTTCATTAGAACTTTTATTAAATCACATGAAGTAAACAGTAACTCAATTTCCTTTCTGTTTTCAGAAAGAAAAAAAGTCCACTAGTGCACTCCAGGAATCAACCGGTCAAAAAAAATTGAGTTAGCTTTGAATCACCTCCAGGTTTAGCCAAGGAACACAGGAGAAGAAAAACAAAAGGGTAAGAATACAGATCTTTCTTTTTCCACTAGTTTCTAACCCCCCCCCCCCATCTGTTTCTGACCAGTTCCTCTCCAGTTTCCTAGGAGAAACTGCAAAAATTCACAAAATTCCTCTGTTCTTGAAAAATATACCCCATCATAAATAAAATATTTTGCTTTTGAATTATGGCTGACTGGTACATAAGATATTTCAGCCAGTGGACCTCCAATTTACATTGCAACCAAAAGCAATAATCAGAAGAGGACCTGAAAAATAATTATTGCCTCCACACACACAGAGGTTGAAGGTAAAATCAATAAGGATTCAGTTTGTTCTCACCTTAACAAACCAAATAATAATAGGTGGTACAATGTTCTGATCAACTGAGAACATCTGCAATAATCTAAAAAGTCACAATATGGCTGAGCCCCGGTGGCGTCGTGGTTGTGCGCGGGACTGTGGCCCACTGGGACGGAGGTTCAATTCTAGCAGTGGGGCTGGGCCTCCTACTCCCACCACCGGAGAGCAGTGATGCCCCCCCCCCAAAAAAAAAGTCACAATATGATTCATGACTTCCAGTACTTTATAATTACTTTGCAAGAAGAATTTACACACCAAAAAAACAAACCTGTTACATTGATTTGATTCCGACCCATGGTGCCCTAGAAGAATGAGTAGAATAGTCCCATAGGATTTCCCCCACTGTAATCTCTATGGAAGTACATCTTTCTTCCACAAAGTAGCTGTGGATTCAGATTACCAGCCTTTTTCAGTATGCAGGCAAATGCTTAACCATTGTGCCAGAAGGTTTCCCTATACACATCTTTTATAAAACAAGAACTATCATTATTATTAAATTACAATTCTAAGTCATTAAGATGTCTTAGGAAAACACTACGATCCATCAAGAGCATATATATATATATATATATATATATATATATATATAAAACAGTTACATATTTAGAGAGACAGATGTAGACATTTAATACACATTCTATAAAAGTACAACCAAAAAACCTGCAACCTACTCTAGATCACCATTCACAAAACAGTGGGAATGATTCAGTTTGTCCCTAAATCTCATATAATCTATAATACTGAAGAACTTAATTTGAGGATTTAAAATATGCTTGTTTGCTATAAGCTATTTTATTCAACTTTTTAAAAAATGTAATTCTTTTATGTTTTTGCCATAGGGTTTTAAAAACATTTTAACAGACTTCCTAAATATACTGGTTCATTTTTGTACCCAAAGTCTGCTAAACCTTGAGAAAGAAGCAGAAATATAATTGAAGTACTTTCTTTTTTTGGGGGGGGGCATCACTGCCCTCTGGTGGTCATGGGAGCTACCCAGCGCTGCTCCTGAGAGCCACTGCTGGATTTGAACTGCCAAGCCTGTGGACCGCAGTCCTGCACTCCACCACTTATGCCACCGGGGCTCAGCCCTGAAGTACTTATTGTATTTTATTTAAGGTGCTAATAATATTAGACAAAGTAAATTATGTGGAAACAGTTAATCATAAAACAGCAAAAGTTTTGCTGTCTGGATCTCCACAAAATGTCTAAAACCATTAGTTCAGGGCAATCAGCTCAGCTAAAGAAAAGCTCCACTCTGACTTTGAAAGGAATAATATCAAAATCTGCTGGGAGTTAAAAATTCCTATGACATGTACAGTAACTCACTCTTTTTGCTGCTCCATACATGAAAATCTCATTAGTTCATTCAGTTATGAATACAGAGGCCCTAGGTGGTGTCAAACTGTGAATGTGCACACTAACCAAAGGATTGAGGTTCAAATTCATTCAAACATGCCCCAGAAGAAAAGCCTGGTAATCTACTGAAAAATAAGGTATGGAAAACCCCACGAAGCACCATTTTATTCTGAGACTCATGCAATCTCTATGAATGTATGTCTATATGAGGGTAACTGGTTAATTAATAATATAAGTTGAAGAAAATACCTGAAGATATTTATTCAATGTTCTAAACATTTTCCCACTTCTTTGCATAGTTTTGATGAAACAAAGAAGCTGGCATAGTATACGTGCATACATACAAGGGAAACTCAAACACTTAAAAAAAATTAAATGAAAAGATCATGTCAGTTCCCCCCAAACATTATGAAGGCCCCTCATACATGAAAGTCTTTAAGAAATGTAAGAACACAGTCATACCTGAGGGTAAACTGATGCGATGTCCATCTTTGAGTTTTAAACGACTTCTTTTAAACTTCCCCTTCCTCTTTTTCACATTAGGCTTCTCCTGATTTAACTGGAATATCATAATATTAAGCTCCCGCTCCAGCACATCGATCTCGCGTTCTGCAAGTTTCTGTTCACGCCGTTTCAGCAGCTCTTCCTGAGACTTCTGCTGAAGAGCTGCCCGAGTGAGCTCCTCTTCACGGGACCGCAGCTCCTGAGACAAAGACTCACATCAGTGCAAGTCACTTCCCATGGTGACTGCATGATTCCCTTCAGCACAACACTCAGACTCCCGTAGCTGTGTGACTTCCATGCAACCCAAGATGCTGGAAGTAAGTTCCTCTCCCTGGTCATTCCAAGAAGGGTTCTGGTTGTGTCACTGAGATTTAATTTGAGGATTTAATATCTGCTTGTTTGCTATTACCTATTTCACTCAATTTTTCAAAACACATAATTCTTTTATGACCCTGCTATAGGATCTCTGAGTCAGAATTCACTCCACGGCAGTGAGCTCATTCAAATAGACCCAGGATGGAGCTCCTCATAGCTAAGAGAATCACAGCTAGGGCCTTAGACTAAACCCTAAGCAGATACACAGGTGCATTCTTGCTCTTGTATTGCTAAGATTCTAAAAGAGGAATAACAACATTTAAAAGCCTAATATGACACTTCTCTCTCTACCTCCCCTTTTATAAAATCCTATCGTATAAAATGTATATTAGTACATATTGATGAAGTATACCTGTGATTTTAAAATAAAACCAAAAGTTAAAACATGATTAATTAAAGGATAGTTATTTTAGTTACAAAAGACTGTAGTTTTCTCTTTTTTTAAGTTAAGTATTTCCCTAGGGTGCTGAAGCAGCCCTGAAGGTGCAATGGGAATATTAACTACAAGGCCGGCAGTCAAAACCCATCAGCTGTTCTGTGAAAGAAAGATGAGCTTCCTCTGCCTGTACAAGCCTACTGCTTGATAAGCGCTATGGAGCAGTATTGCTCTGCAGAACAGGGTCACGATGAGGCCGCCCTGTCTGATGGGTTAGAATATTTATCAGCCTTGGTGGCACAGTGGCTAATGCACTAGGTGCTGACGAAAAGATTGGGAGGTTAAACCCGCCTGCCACTCCAGGACAGAGAGATGTGACAGTCAGCTTTTATAAAGATGTATGACCTTGGGAAAAAATAATCTATGGGGCAGTTTTACCCCATCTTATATGGTCCCTATGAGTTAAGATGGACGAGGCAGCAGTGGGTTTGGTTCGGCGGTTTAGAGTGCTTACTTGTTTCTTTAGAGATTATTAACATAGTGATAGTGAGATAAAGGGGAGAAAACAAAGTTAAGGGTTTATAAGTCATTGAAGATCCATTCCAATGACTTCTCTAAAAGTGTTCACTATGTGTTATTCAGAATCACGTAAATGTATGGAACACATTATACAACACATAGATCTTTTAGATTAGGGGTATCATTTCCTGTGATCACTGCAAATCTTGCTTTTGTAACATAGTTTGGGGTATACTAGTATAATCTGCTTGATTTTTCACTAGAGTTTTAATCAGGCTGAGCCCCGGTGGCGTAGCGGTTGTGCGCGGGACTGCGGCCCACTGGGACGGAGGTTCAATTCCAGCAGTGGGGCTGGGCCTCCTACTCCCACCACCGGAGAGCAGTGATGCCCCCCACCCAAAAAAAAAAAAAGAGTTTTAATCAGTTTGGAGGGAGCAAACCCCACTGTCTCTGTCATTCATTTGCAGAACAAACTTAAGAGTTTCTTGAATCAAACTGGTTTGTCTTTGAAACAGTGGCAGACAATTCCAGACCCTTAGTCCTAGTCCCCTCCAATAGATTACTCTAATCCTATTAGAAATATATTATTGAATAGTAAAAATGGAGAACTCTACATCCCCCTACCATTATTTCATTTCCGCAAATTGTTCTTTGCAGAGATGCATGCTTCTTTTAGTTTTCTACTTTAGATTGCCCTGTTAATAAATCAATGACAAGCACAGAAATCAAGGTATGTGTAAATATTTATACACTGCTTCAACACATGTAATCTTAGTGTTTTTTGTTTGTTTGTTTTGTTTTTGTTTTTTTTGGCATCACTGCCCTCTGGCGGTGGGAGTAGGAGATCCAGCCTTTGCTCCTGTGGAGCTGGAATTGAACCTCCATCCCAGTGGGCTGCAGTCCCGCGCACAACCACTACGCCACTGGGGCTCAGCCCCGTAATCTTAGTTTTTTTTTTTTTTTCGTAATCTTAGTTTTATACTACCCAAATACCAACACTGTTGGTTAAAAATAGTAGATGTCTTCTCAGATCGAATGATATTCATCAATAGAGCTCTGAGCTTTGCCCAAACATTTCCTGTAAGTTGGTCAGACTTGGAATAGACCAATCTTAAAAATATTGATTTGAGAAGAAACACTATATTAATTAATGAAAAAGATTGGGTCAACCAACCATGGGGCTAAAACGACAATTCACAATGTCTCCCACTCTTTGTACTCATTTTTTCAGATGAGTTCAAATGGTAATTAGAGTAGATCGGTCAGTACAAAAATCATGAAGAAAAATAAACAAAGATCATCTTCCTATGAATAAATATGACAATATCGAGAAACATTGTGTATGTGTGGGGGGTCTTGATAGCAAACAAATACGTTCAGATCAAACTAATGCTGAATTTATGATAATTTTACCGAAAATAACTGAAACCTCTAAAACATTCTTTTTTTTGGGGGGGGGGGTGATACCAAACATACTCTATGAACAAAATTGTGGGAAAATTAATGCACAAATCACTCTGCTCCCATTACCAGCTAATTTGCCCTTGTAAAGGAGACCAGTATTCCGAATGCTGTGCCAAATACAAGTTACTATTTATGATTTAACAAAAGAAAGATGCTACATGTTAAAAAAAAAGTTCTGTAATGCACGTTTCACTGGTGACTTTTCTCAGTCAGTGTACCCCACGTTGGATTGCTTTATTTCTACATATTTGGAGCAGCAGATAATTACCAGTCAATTTTCTAACTTAACTCATCGACTGGGTTACACGTCAGGCTGCCAAGCTGCCAAGGCCAGCAGTTCAAAACACTGGGCCTCCTTGGGAGGAAGAGGAGACGTTCTGTTCCTCTAAAGACTTGCTCTCTTGGAAGCCACTTGGGGAGTGCTCCTCTGTGTGCATACAAACACCCGCCCTGGCAGGGAGGAGGAGTGGGTCCTACCTTAGACTTTCCAGGTGGGCTGAGAGCCATTAAATGAGCTACTGTTCATAGAGCTGCTGAGTGGTCCCTGGGGTTTTCAACCTTCTGCTGAGAACCTGCCTTTCTTGCCAGCAGTGATTGTTAAAGGAAATGGTTTGTGGATTAAGGAAGGGGAAAACCAAACTCATTGGGAAGAAAATTCAATTGGCCTTTTATGTACTGATGTACAGTAATTGATTTAAAAAAATTTTAAATTCTGGGTCCTAAGCTAAAATGTGAATCCTCCTCATGGATTTATGAATAATAACTTTTCATTCAGATAAAAAAAATCAAAGAGGAAAGTAGTCAAAGTAATCTTCCTTCTGAATAGATTTTAAGTACTCAAAAGTAAAACGGAAAAAAATAAATCCAATGTAGTAGAACCCTTTTGAAAACTTGAAATTAGGAGCGTTAGAAAAACTCTTTATTTGAGAATAATAGCAATATTTAATTGCTTGGCACAGATCACTCTAGTAATGGAAAATCCAGATTCCTGGCAACAGATGTTAATTATTAACAGTGGCATGCCTTCTATGGCGGTTCAAAGGCAGGTGCATGCATAAATGCACAGCGACAGACACCCAGAGATAAGCCAGGAATGTGGGGAGGAAGCAGTATCTGTGAGGTTGCAGGCTACTGAGTAACAAAAGTCGCAAAGAAGTTACTGCCCATTAACCCCAAGTCTGATGCTTCCTACTTCATGCGGCCAGTCAGCAAGAAAGGGCGACAGAGCACGTATCCTGTGATCATTTCACCCCATCGAAAAAGGACAGAGTTAAGCAAAATTGAACATTCTACGGTCATAATCAAAAGACTTACAAGACTGTGTAAGTGCTGTATTCAGTAGAGCACTGCACACAGTCAAGGAAGAAGAGAAAGCAACCAACTGCAGTTATCAAGTCATTTTGGGCTCACATCCACCCAGGAGGATGGCTCAATACCAGGCTAAAGAACCACACACAAAGGATTGATTATAAGCGTCCAGAGGAGAACGCACAGAGACCTCGTCTTCAAGCCGGCTTTGATTTTCATACCACATGGAAGAACCAATTCACAAACCTATATTCTATAGCTTCATCAATAATTATCATTAAAATAATTAATGTAGCAGCAATTAATAAGCAGCTCTTAATGCTACTTGTCATTTCCAGTTTTACTTTTCTTTTAAGTTTTTTTTCCCACTTCACAGTATTTTTGTTTTGCTACTAAACATCTAAGAATTCTTAAGAATTCCTGAAAATATTCCTTCTCTTTTGCATTAAACTATTAAAATGTCCACAAAACATCTGTAATGAATGTCTCAAATTTCACAGATAGTAATCCTTTTTAAAAAAGCAAGATTTAAAAAAGTAATCCAGCCAGCCTTTGCTAGAGTCTGAAGTGCCTGGGTCCAGGAAGTGTAGGAATATGAGGTGGGTATTGTTGGGGCCTGCTCAAGCTCCAATCAAAGCAACCCCTTTTAAAATAAGCCAAATACAGACAACCCTGAAGGGGAGGTGGTTAACTGCTTAGCTGCAAATTGAAGGTCAGTGGTTCAAACCTACTGCAGTCAAAGGGAGAAAAGAAGTGATGATCGGGCTGAGCCCCAGTGGCGTAGTGGTTGTGTGCGGGACTGCGGCCCACTGGGACGGAGGTTCAATTCCAGCAGTGGGGCTGGGCCTCCTACTCCCACCGCCAGAGAGCAGTGATGTCCCCCTCCCCCCACCAAAAAAAAGAAGTGATGATCTATTTTCTCTGAAAAGATTAGTCTTGGAAACCCCAAGGGACAGTTCTACTCTGTCCTGTCCTCTAAAAACTGCCACAGAGTCAGAATTGACACAACCACATTCAGAAACAGATAAGAGGCATTGTTCTAAGTGCTCTGCACATAATACTGATTTAATCCTCACACTAACCCTGAGGTAGACCGTTTCTATTACTACTCTAATGATGGGAAGGTACCAAAGGTCAACCTACTACAGGCTGAGGCAGTTCAACCAGGCTGTCTATGACTCTTTGGTCTGTCTTAACCACCACCCCACAGATTCTGGTATTCTGCAAAAGACATAGCCCAGGAGAAAGTTGGTCTAATGAATCTTTTTGTTGGTGGTGAATTCCCCAGTAATAGACATCCTACCCTCTATGTTGTCTCTGCTTAAATTCTTCCAGTAAATGAAGTTGAGCCCGCGCCCCTCCCACCCTCCCGCCCCACGCTCCAGGTGTGAGAAATCTACTGACTTGGAAACTATATTCCAATCCCTGGAGCACTCTCTTAAAAGGTCCAACTTTGAGATTCGAAGCAGCTTGAAGCTTAATTTCTTTCTTTCTCACCACTAGACCTTTGTCCCGGCATCTGAGGACAGTCTTTGCACTCCTCCCCACCTTTTGAGGCCTCTGCTGCTTTGAGTGTGCTTAGCATTCCAGACTCCTCACCTTCTGGGTCTTCTCCGCAGAAGGCTATCTGTCACGCAGCGCTCACAGTCAAGTCATACTGTGAGTATGATCTGAGCCGATTCAAGTGTGAGTAGAATTTCTTATCTGAATTCCATGTATTTATTTGTAGACTCTGATTCAGATTGCACTCCTGGCTTTGGGTTGTTAAACTTATAGCTGCTTTCAAGTGGATGCTGACTCACTAAATTTAGAAAATCCTGGTTTCTCAGGTAGCTAAGTAGGTTTTCACTTGAGAAAATATTTAAAATAACCCCATTATAGAGTGATAAGTTTCCATTACCATTAAAACATTTATTGGGGGCTCTTACCACAATCCATAGATCCACCCATGTGTCAAGCACATTTGTACATTTGTTACCATCATCATTTTCAAAACTTTTTTTTTTCTACTTGAGTCCTTGGTATCAGCTCATTTCCCCCCTTCCCTACTGTCCCTCTCTCATGAACCCTTGATAAATTTTTAAAAAATTATTTATTTATTTATTTATTGTGTGGCCATCACTGCCTCTGGTGGTCGTGGGCGCTACCCAGCCTCTGCTGGATTTGAACCGCCAAGCCCGCGGGCTGCAGTTCCGCACTCAACCACTTACGCCACCGGGGCTCAGCCCGAACCCTTGATAATTTATAATTTCTTTTCCATGTCTTACACTGACAGCTGTCTTTCTTCATCCACTTTTCTGTTGCCTGTCCCCCTGGGAGGGGGTTATATGTAGATCATTGTGATTGGTCTCCCCCTTTCTCTTCCCACCTTTCCTTTCCCCTCCTGATATTGCTACTCCCACTACTGGTCTAGGGTAGGGTGGGGGGAGGTTATCTGTTCTGGGTTCCCTATGCTTTGAGCTATTATCTGTGCCAGTGAACATGCTGTGGTCTAGCTGGATTTGTAAGGTAGAATTGGGGGTCATGATATTGGGGGGGGGGTGAAGAAGGGGAGGAAGCATTAAAGAACTAGAGGAAAGGGGATGTCCAGTTGTCTACAGATGGGCTTTGAGTCTCCACTCCACACTCCCCTTCATTCACATTGATATGACTTTTTGTTCTGGGTCTTTAAGATGCCTGATACCTGACCCCATCAACACCTCATAATCACACTGGTTGGCATGCTTCTTCTTTGTGGGCTTTGTTGCTTCTCACCTAGACGGTTGCTTGTTTATCTTTAAGTCTTTAAGATCCTAGATGATGGGCTGAACCCCGGTGGCGTAGTGGTTGTGGGCGGGACTGCGGCCCACTAGGTTGGCAGTTCAAATCCAGCAGCAGCTCTCCAGGAGCAAGACTGGGCCTCCTACTCCCACCAGAGGGAAGTGATGGCCCCCACAAAGACCCCAGATGCTATATCTTTTTTTAACTGTTTCAAGGAATTTATTAAAATTATCTATGCATGAACTTGTTTACTAGCAATACTTGATTGAACATCTAGTTAATTCACTTCTCTATTAATGACAGTGGCATAAGAAAATAATATAGTTCCTATTTTTAGGGAGCAAGCAGTCAATTGTGGCTTAAAATGTATTAAATTACCTTGCAAATAGAGATATGAATATAAATATAGTAGGGTAAGGCAAAAAGAATTTTTATGAAATCATAGAAACAAAAAGGAATTATTGAAACTCAGATGAAGGTTGAGCATGGTAAGACAAGAAGAAAGTAAAAGGAAATAGAGGAAAGAAGTAGGAGGCAAAGGGCATTTATAGAGGACTAAATACAGGCATGCACACATGAAGGAATATTTAGATAGGAGGACAAGGAAATAGATCTAGGTGCATGGATTCATAGGTTTAGTATTAAAATAGCAGATGGACATTGGGTCTCCACTCAAGTACTCCCTCAATGCAAGAAGACCTTGTCCTCCTAAACTGGCATTTCATGAGGCTCACTGTCCCAACATGATCGCTGAAGATAAAGTGGGTGCATAAGCAAATGTGGAGAAGAAAGCCGATCGTGTCTGACCGCCAAAAGACATAGCATCTGGGATCTTAAAGGCTGGAAGATAAACAAGTGGCAGTCCAGCTCAGAAGCAACAAAGTCCACATGGAGGAAGCACACCAGCCTGTGTGATTATGAGGTGTCAAAGGGATCAGGGACCAACCATCAAAGAACACAAAATCCAGTCATTGTGAACGAGGGGGAACGCTGAGTGGGGACCCAACTGAAGGCAACCGGACATCCATTCACAGAAGGGTCAAGGGGAGGAGATGAGCCAGTCAGGGTACACTGTAGCAGTGATGAACCAGCCAACCTTCCTCCAGTTCCCAAACGTTTTTCCCCCTCGCTTCCCCCACTCTATCTTTTGATAGCCAGGCATCATGCTTAGAAGGGCATCATGCTTAGTAAGGTGGAGGGACAATGAAAGAGAGACAAGCCCTCAATGAGATGGACTGACACAGTAGCTGCAGCAATGGATTCAATTGCACGGGAACAACTGTAAGGGTGGTGCAGGATAATGGACAGCAACCACCTCAAGGGCACCTAATGGTTTCTTTATCATTGGTAACCTTACTGAATGACAAAAGAGGTAAATGGATTTCTCCACGTGGGACACACAGAAGGGAATTGACTACATCTGTGGTAGGGGACCGTGGCGAAGCCCAATATCAGTGGCTAAAAATGGCCAGGATCCACATGTGGAACAGACCATCAATTGCTGATATGTAAGTTCAGGTTAAAGCTGAAGGAAGTGAAAAATCCAAGAGCACCAAAATATGATATTGAATATATCCCACCTGAATTTTGTGAACATTTCAAGAACAGATCTGAAGCACTGAACATTCATGACACACACAGAAAGCAAACAAACGGTCATTAAAAAGGCAGAAAACAAAGAAAAAAATCAAACAGGACGTCAGTATAAACTCTGAAATTCACTTGTTCTTCACCATAAAGTAGCTAAGGGAAATGGAAGAAATGGTGGGATCAAAGCGTTGAAAGGAAAATTTCAAAGGGCAGCTTAAGAAAACAAAGTATTATAATGAAATGTGCAAAGACCTAGAGTTAGAAAACCAAATGGAAAACACATTCTCATATCTGAAACTGAAAGAACTCAAGAGCTTTGAGTTGCAATATGGAAAGATTCTTTGTAGAAAATTCTGAATGAAGCATCAAAAGAAGATGGAAGAATACACAGAGTCACTGTTTGTTGGCATTCAACCATTTCAAGAGGTAGCATATGATCCAGAATTAATGGTATTGAAAGAAGTTCAAGCTACATTAAAGGCATTAACCAAAACCAAGGCCACAGGATTTGATATAATACTAACAGATATCTTTCAACAAGCTGTGGAAAAACACTCAGTAACAAAAAATCTGTAAGACAGCTACCTGGCCAAGTGACTGGCAAAGATCCATATTTGTACCTATTTCAAAGAATGGTAACTCAACAGAATGCTCAAATTATAAAATGATATTACTGTAAAATTTTGTGAAAGATCATCCAATAATAGTTGCAACAATACATTGAAAGAGAGCTGTCAAAAATTCAGGTCAAATTCAGAAGAGGTGGGACAAAGGATATCATTGCTGATGTCACATGCATCTTGGCCAAAAGCAAAGAACACCAGAAAAGTCTTTACTTGTGTTTCATTAATTACATAATTAATTAATTATTGACTGTGTGGCTCATAACAAACTATGGATATTCTTGAGAAGAACAGGAATTCCAGAACACTTGATTGTGCTCATGCAGAAATTGTACATGGATTATGAGGCACTTGTGTCAACTGAATGGTTCAAAATCAGGAAAGGTGTGTATCAGGGCTGAATCCTCTCACCATAATTATTTGGCCACCTGTATGCTGACCAGATAATCAGGGAAGGTGGATTCTCTGAAGAACACAACATCACGATTGGAGGACTACTCGTATGCAGATGATGCTTGCGGTAGAGAACTTGAAGCACTTACTGATGAAGATCAAGGATTGCAGCCTGAAATATGCATGACAACTTCGTGTAAAGATAACCCAAATCTTCTCAACTGAACCGATAAGAAGCATCACGATAAGTGGAGAAAGACTGACGTCACCAAAGATTTCTTCTTACTTGGATCCATAACTGATGCTCCTGGAAACAATACTCTAGAGAGCAAATGATAAATCGCGTTGTGTAAGTCTGCTGCACAAGATCTCTCTAAAATTATGGAAAGCAAGGTTACCGAGAGAACTAAGGTATGCCTGACCCAAGTCATGGTATTTGAACCACCTCATAAGCACATGGATTGTGGACAAAGGAAGACCAAAGAAGAATCAACACACTCAAATCATGGTGCTGGTGAAGAATGTTGCAATTACAGACTGCCAAGAGAACAAGCAGGTCTGCCCTGGAAGAAGTACAGCCAGAATACTTAGAATCAGGGATGGCGCGACTGCATCTGATGTACTTTGAACCTTTTGTCAGGAGAGACCAATTCTCGGAAAAGAACAGCAAGCTTGGCAAAGACAAGGAGTAGTGAAAGCGAGGAAAGACCAACAACAGATGGAGGGACACAGCGACGGTGAAGATGGGCCGGAACAGAAACACAATTTTGAGGACAGGATGAGGCAGGGGTATGTTCTGTGTTGAACACAGGGTTGCTCTGTGTGCAAACTGACTCAACACCAAAGAACAACGTGGTTTTGTGCCTGTACTTCTGACTTACCTTCATATGAGATATAAAAACTCTTGGTTGGATGATTCTGTGGCAATAAAAAGGTCAGCTGCTGTCACTATTGTACTTCATAGTTTAGACATTGCACGTTCAACAGAATGATTCAACCCACTGAGCTATCATAATTTAGAGCTCAAGAGTAAACGTGTGCTCATCAAAATGTTCACGTCCTATAGAAATAGCTCTCAAACATTTCATCCTACAACTATAACACAGAACCATATTTTGAATGTAGGAGTACTCACTCTTCATTAGTATTCATTTGTCTCCATTCAAAAGGAGACCAAATGAACTAATTTTTCAGTTAGTTTTCCTTCAAATTACCTACTTTTATTTCTCCTATTCACCTTGATGTAAATATACCTCAGCATATGTGACGGTCATGTGCTTATGTTAATTTCATGATTGAGATGTAAGGGTAGAGTCTAACCTGTTAATCTGGAGATCGCCATTGAGTAGCCAATGAGGCCTCCGTGTGGGCATGGCTTTCTCCTGAGACTTCTGGGAAATCTCGCGATAGTTCCCTCATGGAGATGAGAAGCTCTCTCCCCTGTTGTTGGGAGTTAGTCTCAGAAACAACGAACTATGAACAAGACAAGATGGCAGCATCCCAGGAGCTGCAGGAGCTGGAGGAGAAGCCACACAGCCTTACCCTGATGCGACCAGACCTCTGAAACTGGAGAAGCCACGGGGAGACCCCTGCCAGTGCTGAGTTGTTTCTACCACCACTGGATGCTGTTGATGGACCCTGAGCTCTGGGAACGAGGAGCCATGAGGGAACCCCTGCCGGCGCCGGGACTCTGCACCCACTGGCCTGTGACTTCATGAGTTGGAAGGAGACATTATACACTGGTATCGGATATATGAACTAATATTGGGTGTGATTTTGAACCGGACTGGGTTGGGATGCTTTCTCAATGGTCCATTCCTTTTGTATATAAACCATTCCCCTATATCCATATGCGAGTCTATGTATTTGTTTATCTAGTCTACCCGGACTAACACAGCATAGTTAACATATAAACAAAAGTCAGTTGTAGTTAAGGCAGTTACAACTTGAGTGAATTTGTGTGTCAGAGAACTGTATTACACAGGGGTAGTCAATGGCTGATTTTTCTGAAGTAGGTTGCTACACTTCCTTTTGAGGTGTTTTGGGGTAAACTTGAAACTTTTTGTTAACCGTGAGTGAATTAACTCTCTGTACTATGCAAGGACTCCAGAGGTGGGTTGATTATTAGGGCATATAGGTACAATGATACTTCTCGATTCATTCCAAATTCATTTTGAACGCTGATAAATTTGAGAACCGAACACATTATATGGAAAACTAAATAACTGGCCCTCAAATTACACTTTTTCCGATTTTGTATCTTTTAAGGTTTTCTCCTTTTTCCCCCCCAAAATTAATGATGGGCCATTGAAGAGATGGGGAAGTTATCTGGACTATCTTGGAGCTTGGAGCTTGAAGGTTCAGCGGATTTAACAGAGATTTGGGAATGAGAAGGATCGCTGAAAAAATTGTGCCTTGAGTACTGACTGACCTGGAAAAAGAGTATGCCGTGCTTTGAAAAAACAGCTTCCGCAGTGATGCGGAAACAAACAAACAAACAAACAAACAAACAAACAAAACAGCTTCTGAAATGACCCAGACTTTTTTTTCCAAGGTCATTACTGGGGATGAGACATGGTGCTATTCTTAAGACCCCGAAAGCAAACATCATTGAAGTCCCTGGAAGATGCCATTGTAACCTTGCCCTCCCAAATCTCGCAAGTGGAATCAAAGGTCAAGATGATGCTCATTTGTTTTTCTGACGTGAGTGGGTAAATATATTTAGAATTCGTTCTACCAGATCAGACTGTTAATCAAGCTTTCTATTTACAGCAGTGGTTCTCAAACTTCTTAATGCCGTGACCCTTTAATACATGCAAAAAAAAGGCTTGCTTTGTGCAGATGTGGGGCAGGGGTAGGGCGACGGTGATGACTGGTTTTGTCACCATGACAATGCACCTGCTCAAGCAGCCATCTCAGTGTGCCAGTTTTTGGCAAAAAACAGCATACCTCTCTTGGCCCATGCACCTGACTCGCCCGACCTCACTCCAAGCGCCTTCTTTTTGTTTTTGCGAAAAGGAGGGACAGCAATTTGATGACATAGAAGGGGTGAAGAAAAAAAGGAAGGAGGAGCTGTCAGCCATCCAAACAGATGAGTTTGAAAAATGTTTCCAAGAATGTAATCACAGATTTGACAAATACATTAAATGTAATAGTGAATTTATTTTGAAGGTAACAAGGTTGTTTTGTAATAAATAAATACATACATACATACATACATACATACATAGCTTTTGGGTGGATTCTGGGTTTTTGTGGGTGCCCCCTCATATATGTATGTGTGTACATATCTTTCCCTATATCAAAGTTTAAAATTCACACATTTGGTTTCCTCAAAAAAGCAGTGGCACTGGAAAGAAAAGATGATGTGTATTATGGCAGAGGGGAAACCTAACAAAAACAGGCTTTAAAAGACATAACCTTCAAAAACATACAAACATTTTAAAATTCTGATTCACATACACAAAACATAAAAAGATATTTCTGGGGCAATTTGTGTTATTAGGTGAATACTCAAATATTCATATGGATGGAGTATGTTATGCTATAATTACTTTTGAAAGGATAATATGATAGGAATTTATTGCTAGATTAAAAAAATAGAAAGCTGTTTTTTAAATGAGGATTTCAAAAGTTGCATTATTTTTATTTATTTTGGGGGGAAGGCATCACTGCCTCTGGTGGTTATGGGTGCTCCCAAGTGTTGCTCCTGAGAGCCGCCGCTGGATTTGAACCGCCAAGCCTGCAGTCCGCAGTCCCACACTCAAACACTTATACCACTGGGGCTCAGCCCCAAAAGTTGCATTATTTTATGGGTAAAATTACCGGTGTATAATACTTGATTCCAAATAATCCAATTAGAGAAAAATTCATGATGGGGGAGACGGAATGAACAAAACTTGCAATATCGTGACAATTCTACAGTTGACTAATGCCCACAATGTTTTGACATTCACAGCCCAATGCATAACCATGAAGCCATCAGAGGAACTGACCTCCCAATGTCTCGTTACATCATTCTCTCCCTTTTTTAATTTTTTTTATTTTTTAGGCATCACTGCCCTCAGGTGGTGGGAGTAGGAGGCCCAGCCTTTGCTCCTGGGAGCCGGAATTGAACCTCCATCCCAGTGGGCCGCAGTCCCGCGCACAACCACTACGCCACCGGGGCTCAGCCCCTCTCTCCCTTTTTTTGACATTTGAAAATTCCTGATCTAAGTGTAGGCTTTTCAAGAAAATGCTTAAAATAAAGTTTAGGGTTTTTTCCAACTACATATTTTGAGTACAGTTCTATTTCACTTGTTTCTTTGACAGGAAGGTAAGGATCAATAAGTACTGCTATCTGAAAATATTTAAGAATTATGTTAATAATGGTTCCTGGCCCATATTTCACACCAGCTTCATAAATGCTAGTAATTACACTTAAAAATATATCCTCATAGAAGTATATATCTACATACGCACTTATATGACTGTATGCACATATATTCACACGAAAAATAAAACACCTAGGACACACATTTATAAATACTTCTTTTTTTGGGGGGGGGGGCATCACTGCCTCTGGTGGTTGTGGGCGCTACCCAGGGCTGCTCCTGAGGGCCGCCGCTGGATTTGAACCGCCAAGCCCGCAGACTGCAGTCCCACACCAGGCTCAGCTCCAATACTTCTTATATATAACCTTACAAGGTTGGATTTCTCAGTTTAAAGGATTAGGAATAAATTTCATGTGATATCTCAATCAACTAATGTAATATAATTCATAATGTTAGGTTCTGTGTTCTAAATTGGTGAGTAGTGTCTAGGGTTTTAAAAACTTGTGAGTAGCCATTGAAAATACAACAATTAATCTCTATTTGTCTTGAGCAAAACTGAAAGAAAAATCAAAGAGGCGAGAAGAAACAATCTAAGACAAACAGTTCAAATTAACTAAATTAACTACTAAGTTAACTACAGTTAATCCACTGAGGCCAGAAGAACTGGATGCTACCAAGTTAACACTACAGACAATTCTAAGCAGATTGACTGTACTGGTTGAGGCTGGAGGACTCCCCCCAGGGTTTCTGCCCTGAGATATTTTTCAAACTTTGAGCCAAAACTAACCCTTGAGGCCAACCTTGTAGATAAATTACAAATTGGCTGAAAAAATGAGTAACAACAGAAAGTATGGTACTCCTTTAAAAATTCACCTATATGAGACCGAATGGTTAATAATTACATTTTAAAACAAAGATGAAAATGTAAAGGGAATCAGATTAATAGAAACTTGGCCACCCGAATGGATATAAGGAGAATACTCAAACCTTGAAGAGACTGTACCCAATGTCTAATGTCACCAAACACTTTGTGTAGAACTGTTGGCACAGGAACTTCTACAGCCATGTTAATCATTACCCCAAAACACAATAAAACAGTATTTACACACACACACACACACACACACACACACACACACCCCTCACCTTCTCCCTTGTTCTCAACTCATCAAACATTTGTTGAATTTCCAATTTCCAGTCATCTTGCAATGAATGAAAAGACTCTTGAGGCATCTCTGTCAGAACAGCCCCCTCGATAGCAGTCAGTTGTTCAAGAATTAAGGCAAATGATGGACGGATATGAGGGTCTTGTTCCCAGCATTCTAAAATAAACGAAAATCATGATTTCCATCTCTCAGCATAATTTAAATGATCTCCAAGATATACCCTAAGAAATGTTTTAGATTGAAATATTTTCTACTTATCATTAAAAAAACCAACAACCCCCTCACGCCCCCCCCCCCAACACCAGGGCTCCAAAAAACCCCAGCCCTTGTTGCATATGTTTGCTGAAGATTTTAAGGGTCTATTGATGGCTTTTACTAATTTGTTTGATATAGTTTCTAAGTTAAAGACATGCATGGTAATTGCTACAAAATGAGGCTGCTGTTGTCATGATTATTATTATTATTTTTTGTTTTTGTTTTTTTTGGGCATCACTGCTCTCCGGTGGTGGGAGTAGGAGGCCCAGCCCCACTGCTGGAATTGAACCTCCGTCCCAGTGGGCCGCAGTCCCGCGCACAACCACTACGCCACCGGGGCTCAGCCCTGTTGTCACGATTATATTGTACTTAATAGATGAGCATACTACATGGTTTGCATGTGTTACACTGGCTTTGAAAGGCCTAAGTTTACCTGGGCAGACGATGTAGTGGTCCAGGGTTCTATAACCTAACCTCAGACAACCAAAGCCTCTGAAATGGCACATGGACGAGAGGATCTCTAAGACAAAATCTAATGATGCAAGAGCAGAGCCTGCTTACAAAAATCAGCTGGTAATTTGAAAAAGGATTGAGATTGTACAACACTGAGTCAAATTGAAAGCAATGGATCTGGAGTCAATTTAACAGGATGCTTGAGGGCTGAGCCCCGGTGGCGCAGTGGTTGTGTGCAGGACTTCGGCCCACTGGCTTGGCGGTTCAAATCCGGCAGCAGTTCTCCAGGAGCAAGGCTGGGCCTCCCACTCCCACCAGGGCAGTGATGCGCAACAACAACAACAACAACCACAACAAAGCCCAGTACGCTTGGACTCCACTATTGTGCTTGGTTAAAATGACATTCAGTTGAGTATGCATAAGTGAGTCACTCTTAAAAGTGGACTGTTTTTAAGGAACCCTGGTGGCATAGTGCTTGAGTGGGGTGACTGAACGGGAGGTCAGCAGAGGTTTTCTGCTTCCACAGCTCACAGTCTCAGACCATCTGAGCAATCCTACCCTGTCTTGTAGGGGGCGCCATGAGTCAGGACTGAGGTGAGCACTTACAAACTTAACCTCGTATCTTAGTTCAAAAGCAAGATATAATTTCCAAAAAAGTACGTGGGAATTTAGAATCACAGAATCAAAAAAATGACTTTTTTTGGTTAGTGACTTTGCACTTATGAGTCTCTTCCTTTCCCTCCATGGACACACAAGCACAGAGGTTGCACCATTACCTTTCATTAGTTTAGCGAATGGCTCAGGGCAGGTAGATGGAATGGGCAGAGTAAGCTTATTGACCGCTACTCCATAAGCCACAGCAAGACCGTCGATGCCCCGATAGGGCGCTTCTCCAGTAAGCAGTTCCCACAACAGCACTCCATAACTATAAGGCAAAGTTTCATAAAGTTAAAATGAGTTAAATGTTTTTTTTTTTTAGGGCCTAATTGCTAGAATACATGCAGAACTACTTTTTAAAAATTTTTGTTTTGTTTTTTGTGGCATCACTGTCCTCTGGTGGTGGGAGTAGGAGGCTCAGCCTTGCTGCTGGATTTGAACCTCCATCCCAGTGGGCCGCAGTCCCGCGCACAACCACTACGCCACCGGGGCTCAGCCCCCATGCATAACTACTTTTATCCAACTTCTAGTAGTACAGTCCTTTCTCTTCTAGCAAAGTCCCTAGCATGACAAGTATGCGCCTCTCGTCAGCTACTCAACAGATGCGAACACCCCTCTGTAAGCCACCTCTGTGGGTTGGAATTAAAACGACCTAGCACATAAGGAGTTTAGATGCAACACAAAATGCACCTAAACTGTCAACCATGTTAATAGTAACGTGATGATTTGGGGAAGACTTATTGGAAGAATCTGTTTCTCCACATTTTTCCAAAAGAAAATAAAGACATTTGCGGGCTATTAAGATATTAGGGGCTGAGCCCCGGTGGCGTAGTGGTTGTGCGCAGGACTGGGGCCCACTGGGTTGGAGGTTCAAATCCAGCAGCAAGGCTGGGCCTCCTACTCCCACCACCAGAGGGCCGTGATGCCCCCCAAAAACAAAAAAACAACAACAAAAAAGAAGATATTAACCTGGCCACAAAGAAATCTCATGCTATACACTATAGGGCTGAGAAAATTTTTTAAAAAAAGTTTTTGGAACTGTTCATCTTTCTGGCTGCACCTCTATATTTTAGGGCATGTGTTTTTTTTTTGACATTTTATTGGAAGCTCTTCCAGCTCTTATCACAGTTCATACAATGATCCATTGTGTCAAACACATTTGTATGTTTGTTGCCATCATCATTTTCAAAACATTTTCTTTCAACTTGAGTCCTGGGTATTGGCTCCTCAATTTTTTCCCCTCCCTCCCTCGTGAACCCTTGGTAATTTATAAATTACTATTATTTTTTCATATCTTACACTGATGTCTCCCTTCACTCACTTTTCTGTTGTCAGACCCCCTGGAGGGGGTTAGGGCATATGTTTATAAAGTTTTCATTATTTTGCTTAAAGTAACCAACCAAAGAAATCAATGGAGGTTTTTGAGCTTATCAAGATGGTAGGACATAGCATTTTTTTTAAGAAATTGGAATGAAGAATGGCAGTTGCCAGCAATGAAAATGGGATGCAAGATTCACTGATATTGCTTCTTCAGTTCTTCAAAGGTAAAGATAATTACAAATAAGAACAAGCAAACATGTAGAGATTTTCTAAATGAATTTTTAAAATGAAACTGAATGACCAAATTCATGACATATAATAATTTTAAGGAACCCCAAATTCAAGTTAGTAAATCTGAGCATAAAAATAGGCCTATAATATATATTTTCTTCTACGTGTAACTCAATCAATATAAACAATAAGTTATATTTATATCCAAATCCTTTAGAACCTCAATCATATGAAGTTTAAATAATGTTCTAAATATAGTGAAGTCACATCCTGGCCCACCAAGCCTTGTGGAGGAAATCCCGCTCAGAGCAGCCAATTCACAGAGAAGACCATATGGCCTGTCCTGCTATGAGACACGCCATCCCTCACTGACCCAGAGACCCACGGGAGACAACAGTGGAGACACAGTGTGGGAACTGAGCCTGAGCTGAACCCACCACATTGAGCAAAGCACTCAGCAAGGGGAACAGAACAAGAATCCTGAGGGAGTACCAAAAGCAGACTTTGGGACCAGGGTGTGGCATCCCATCAGACTTGACAGGAAAACACTCCTAACGGCCAACAAATAGTCCTTGAACTATTTACAGGTTTTTCAATTTTGCCATTTTTGTTGTTGTTGGTGGTGCTGTTTTATTTTCTTTTGTGGCTTTGCTTTTCTTGGTCTTGTTTTTGTGCATGCGCTTTTTTCTGCAGGTCTATCTACATAAGATAGGCAGGATGAACAATGTGGAGGAGAGAACAACGGACCCAAGGGGAGGTGAGGAAGGAAGTGGTGTTAACAAAACCAGGAACAAGGGAACAAGTCATCAAAAATTGGTGGTGAGGAGGATGTAGGTTTGTTAGTACTTGACCAAGGGTAATGTAACTGAAGGGAACTGCTGAAACCCAAATGAAGGCTGAGCATGATAGTGGGACAAGAGGAAAATAAGAGAAAATAGAAGAAAGAACTAGGAGGCAAAGGGCATTTATAGGGGTCTAATTAAAGGCATGTAGATATATAAATATATATATGAAGATGGATAAATAGACTATGTACACATATTTATAGGTTTAGTATTAAGGTAGCAGATGGACACTGGGTCTCCACTCAAGTACCCCCTCAATGCAAGAATACTTTGTTTTCTATTTTTTTATTTTTATTTTTTTCCGCCCCTCCCCCCAATACTTTGTTTTTTAAACTGGCATTTCTGACATGATCACTGAAGACAAAGTGATCACCTTCATCACATAAGCAAATGTGGTGAGGAAAGTTGAAGGTGCCTGGCTATCAAAAGATAGAGGGTCTGGGGTTTTAAAGGCTTGAAGGTAAACAAGCGGTCCTCTAGCTCAGAAGCAACAAAGCCCCAACAGAAGAAGCACACCAGCCTGTGTGATTCTGAGGTGTTGAAGGGATTAGATATCAGGCATCAAGGAACTAAAAATCATATCATTATGAATGCTGGGGAGTGCAGATTGGGAACCCAAAGCCCATCTATAGGCAACTGAACATTCTCTTACATAAGGATCGCGGGGAGGATGAGTTAGTCAGGGTGCAGTGTAGTAATGATGAAATATACAACTTTCCTCTAGTTCCTAAATGCTTCCTCCCCCCACTACAAATGATTCCAATTCTATCCCAAATCCAGCTAGACCAGAGGATGTCCAATGTACTGATAGGAATTGGAAACACAGGGAAGCCAGGGCAGATAATTCCTTCAGGAACAGTGGTGACAGTGGCAATATCGGGAGGGTCGAGGGAAGGTGGTGTAGAAATGGGGAACCGATTACGAGGATCTACATATAACCTGTCCTGTGGGGGACGGACAACAAAAAAGTGGGCAAAGGGAGACATCAAACAGTATAAGATAGGACAAAATATTAATAATTTCTAAATTATCAAGGGTTCCTGAGGGAGGGGGGAGAGGGGAAGGAGGGAACAAAGGTTCAAGTAGAAAGCACATGTTTTGAGAATGATGATGGTAACAAATGTACAAATGTGCTTGACACAATGGATGCATGTGTGGATTGTGATAAGAGCTGGATGAGTCCCCAGCAAAATGATCAAAATTTAAATTCTCATTTCTTCTATACTTCAAGTATAGTGTTAAAGATATCAGAGAAGGTGTGCATAAGGAAAAAAAAAACTACGTAAGGACAACCAACAGAAGGCAGAATAGTAACCACCTATTATTTAAATTTAGTTACAGACTCCACGAGTCCCATTTGATTCTTCTCCAATCTTCCATGATGTAAAATACAAGCTTTATATGTGAAGACCCACTCTCCACAGAGCTGGACAGCACTTTGAATTCCAGTGCTCACATCACACCTGGATATAATAATTTAAAGGCCTCTCCATCAAATGCCACTGAACTCTTTAGAGTCTAGACAATGTTCTGAAGTTATATAGAAAAAACTTAGAACACAAAAGATTGTGCCCAGAGGGGTCTTCAGTGCCATCAAATCGGTCCCAATCTATACTATGCACGACAGAACAAAACAGATCTGTGTTTTAACCCATCCTCACAAGTGCTCCTTATGCTTGAGCCCATTGCTGAAGCCCTTGGCAATCTCTCTCTAAATTTTTTTCCCTTTTAAAAAATCATTTTTTGAGCCCCGGTGGCATAGTGGTTGTGCACGGGACTGCAGCCTACTGGGTTGGAGGTTCAAATCCAGCAGCAGCTCTCCAGGAGCAAGGCTGGGCCTCCTACTCCCACCAGCAGAGGGCAGTGATGCACCCCCACCCAAAAAAGATCATTTTTTTTGTTTTTGGGGGGCATCACTGCAAAAATCATTTTTTTCTATGTTCATACAACTCATCACAATTCATCCATCCATCCATTGTATGTGAAGGACATTTGTACATTTGTTGCCCTCTTCATTCTCAAAACATGTGCTTTCTACTTAAGATCCTCTATATCATTATTACTTTGTCATATCTTACACTATAACGTCTCCCTTCACCCACTTCCCTGTTGTCCGTACCCCAAGGAGGAGGTTACATGTAGATCCTCATAATTGGTTCCCCGTTTCTACCCCAACTTCCCGCCCCCCTCCTAGTATCGCCACTCTGTTCACACTGTTGCTGAAGAAATGATCTGTCCTGGATTCCCTGTGTTTCCAGTTCCTATCTGTACCAGTGTATATCCTCTGGTCTAGTCAGATTTGTACCAATTTTAGTATATGTGCTGCCAAAGCGAGCATAACTCTAGTCAGATTTGTAAGGTAGAATTGGGATCATGATAGGATGGCGGGAGAGGCAGCATTGAAAAACTAGAGGAAAGTTGTATGTTTCATTGTTGCTACACTGCACTCTGACTGACTGTCTCCTCCCCACAACCCTTCTGTAAGGGGATGTCCTGTTACCTACTGACTGATGGTTTTTGGTCCCCAACCTGCACCCTCCCATTTACAATGATATCATTGTAAATCTCTCTCTCTCTCTCTCTCTCTTTGTTAAAAACTTGTTTTAATGGTGTGGGGGCCTTCCGGAAAAACCGGAAGACCTGCTAGACAAATTCTAAAAGATTTGTAATACTCATAAATCTGTATCTTTTTAACCGTCCCTTCATTCTGCCAAGTATGATGTCCTCCAGGGACTGGTTTCCCTCACAACATGTCCAAAGTCTATAAAATGAAGTCTCATTAACCTTGCCTCTAAGGAGCACTTTGGCCATATTTCTTTCAATACAGATGGTTGTACTTTGGCGTTCATGGTTCTTTCAATATTCTCATCAGCACCACAACTGAAATGCCTTCCTACTATCTCTGGTCAGAGGAATCTTAGTTCACAGTCATGGACTTCAGGGCCCGTGCTCTAAACAGATGTGACAGGTCCCAGTGACCGAGGAGTGACTTGGGTTAGGTAGATGGCTTGAGCTGGTGCTTTGGGAGTGCACTCCATGTTTGGGCTCAGCTGAAGTAGGCCGGGGCCCTGCTTCCCTATACGTCCCAGCAGGTCAGCAGTTGTCCTCGGGATGAGGAGACTCTGAAACAGTCCCAGGGATGACTGAATTCCTGATAACCGGATAGCCTATCTGCCAGAGCTGATAGCTATGTCCTAGGCCATGAACCCCACTGCCGACAGCTTAGGCCATAAACCCTGCGGCTGCAACACGGACCTCCCTCTTCCCTTTAAAAACCCCGGTCCTTGTACAGAGCCTATGACTCCCCTGGGCTACGTGATAGACCATGGGTCTTTGCCCGGGAGCTCCCCTCTAATAAAGCTATTTCTGTTTCCGCTTTTCCTTTGTCCTTTCAGTGATCTTTGTCTGTCTCCCTGTGCCTCAGATTATCTTTTGCTGGCCCTGTGTCTCAGTTTGTTGCCTTTACACTTCTCACTTGCTCTGTCCCTACTCAGCAGAATCCGTAACACTGACCTGCAGTTAACTCATCTCTGCCATAAACCCCGAACTACACTCACTGCCATTGATTTGACTCAGACCCACAGCAATAGACTACAGAGCTCCTGAGGGTGTAAGTTATATATATATATATATATATATATATATATATATATATATACATACACACATATACATGTATATATATAGTGTGTTGTGTGTGTGTGTGGTGTGACATCACTGCCCTGGTGGGAGTAGGAAGCCCAGCCTTGCTCCTGAAGAGCTGCTGCTGGATTTGAACTGTCAACCCTGTGGGCTGCAGTCCCGCACACAACCACTAGGCCACCGGGGCTCAGCCTGTAAATCTTTACAGGAGTAGATAGCCTCATATTTCTCCCAAGGAGCAGCTGACGAATTTGAACGCCCAATCTATGGTTAGCAGTGTAATGTAAATTCAACCCTTCCACCTGAGCTCTAGCATCTGCACCATTTCGCTTATTTTTATATAACAGAGAAGTTGGCATAGCATTATGGTCATCTCTATAGAATGATATCTGCTTTATTGGTTTTATAAAAGTTAAATAGGTAAAGAAATGTGGGGGGGGGGACTTTAAAAATGGATGGGGAAATTCCATTATCTTTTCATTCCATTTTACCACAAACTTTAAAAGAATCGTATTTTTCAAAGATTAGCTGCTTAGTATCTCTATCATTCTGTTGTCAGCAAGGTTGCTGAGTGACAAGCAGCTGGACGGCACCCAACAACAGTAACACCAAATCTGTATTATTGTTCACTAGTAGAGACCTACCTTAACTTCAAGAATGGGCCCATTTAACTCTTGCACTAACAAAAATTAGAACAGAAGACCAAACGGTTCTTAGAAAGAATAACTGGATATGGTCCAAATTCAGAAACTACCTTGCTGTTCTCATGAACAAATAAAGCCCAGACAAACAAAAATCCTGTAGTTGAAAATTTCAGAGAAAGTACTGAGGCTAGACCACTTTGCCTGAAAAAGGAACTGTTTTGACAGAATTCTTTGCAGTGCTTTCCCAAACTTAATAATTAGCCACAGCCCTGGAGAGGATATATGAGTGAGTGGTGGCTTCTTTGTTTGCTCTCAGGCTCGGATCTCTCTCTAGATTATTCTTGCCTGTGCTGATTCTGATGCTTCTGTTTCTCCGACCTCTTCACGCTGCTTCTTTGCTCTCCCTTCCAGTCTGGAAGAAATCCACAGGTTGCATTTTCCAAATAAAACCTGCTAATCGATACTCATTTTTTGATCCAGTCTATAATTTCTAGCATATAGATGACCATCCTGACATGCTGTGAGTCTGTGTTAGTCAGGGTTGACTAAAGAAACAAATCCGGGGAGACTGTCATAGGTGTGTAAGAGAGAACTTTATATCAAAGAGCAATTGTACAATGAGAAAATATCCCAGCCCGGTCCAGCTCAAGTCTATAAGTCCAATATTACCCCATATGTCCGATACTAGTTCATAAATTCCTCTTTAGACTCATGCAGCCATGCAATGATGCTGAATGAAGGCCAGTCGATGGCAAGACTTGTGGATCCTGTGGTGGTGGAAGCGTCTCGGCACTGGCGTGGGGTCTCCAGATGGTTCCTCCGATTCCAGGGCTCTGGATCTGTCAGCATAGCTCTATTCGTCTTGTCAACAGGAATGTCTCACAGGGAGTGTCTGTCCCATCTCCAGAGAGCTGGAGCTATTTATGTCCTTGGTGCCTCCAAATGAGGTCATCAAGCTGCCACCTGCAGGCTAGACTGCACCCCTTTGCAAGTTGACAGGAGATTACGTAACTGCCACAGACCCTCTTAAGTTTTATTAGATCAATGCATTCTGGAGATAAATTGGGGTGCCTGCATAACGATGTAATTCCTGAGATTAGTGTTTTTAGTCTTTTCCATAGAATATTATGCCTTTCCTCCCTACCTACTTTGCTTTTAGCTACTATTTTTTTTATTATTACTAGTTTATCATCTCTTCCCAATCTTCTAATTTGCTTATTTTAGTGAAAGATAATCAAGTGAGTAGAGTTTGAAAGAAGACCTTCTGTAAGTAGATGGCTTTGAAGGCACCTCTGGCTGATTTTAGAAGTTTCTGTTGTTGACTTATTGAAGAAGACCTTCTGTAAGTAGATGGCTTTGAAGGCACCTCTGGCTGATTTTAGAAGTTTCTGTTGTTGACTTATTGATTCTCTTCTACTTTTGTACAATTTATAATCTCACATAATTATAAATAGTCTCCAAATATATTATTCTAATAGCAAAATTGATTCATTATGTATTTTGATAATGCTTAGTCTTAAAGACAAACTCTTAAACGAATGGCCTGTTTTACTTAAGTGCTTTGGTATCTTTTATTTATTTATTTTTTATTTTTATTTTAGGCATCACTGCTCTCCGGCGGTGGGAGTAGGAGGCCCAGCCCCACTGCTGGAATTGAATCTCCGTCCCAGTGTGCCGCAGTCCCACGCACAACCACTACGCCACCGGGGCTCAGCGCCCTCTTCCACGTTTTGATCAAAACCAGAAAAAGCAACCCTCCACCCAAAACACACCTTCTTCCAAAAGGCAAATGCCCCAAACTACTGAGTACAGGGGATTCATTTAAATGAAACAGAGCAACCAGTTTCTGCAAACAAAGTATTTGCACGCACCACGTCCGCGGAGCTTACCTCCAGATATCACTGCCTTTAGAAAACAAGGAGGACTTGATGACTTCGGGCGCCATCCACGCATAGGTGCCGGCAGCACTCATTTTGGTTGTCCGGTGCCACTCCCTTGCTAGCCCGAAATCTGTAATCTTCAATGTTTTATTCCAGATGTCATCATCACTCTCTATCTTCTCCAGGAGCAAAACTACGGGAAAATCCAAAATGGGATTATTGTTCTATTATTTTAATTTGCAAATCACTTTTTCCCACATAAAAACATAACTGCCTGTGTAGTTGAGTGAGACAGACTTATATTTTATCATTTTATCTTACTTCCTAAGCATCTTTCATAACAACCTTGAATACTGCTCATGTTTATAGAGATTCATCTGTGCTAAAAGTTACAAGGAAGGGGTGTGTGTGTGTGTGTGTGTGTGTGTGTGTGTGTGTGTGTGGTGTTAATCCAGAGACAATCCAAGTTAGCGCTGGAGTGCTTTTCTTTATCATAGGTCACTTCAGGAGTCTGTGAAAGTTTACCTATGAGAAAAAAATGTTGTCTTCAAAAAATTTTACTCCTAGGCAGAGCCCTGGTGGCGTAGTGGTTGTGTGCGGGACTGTAGCCGACAGGGTTGACGGTTCAAATCCAGCAGCAGCTCTCCAGGAGCAAGTCCGGTCTTCCTACTCCCACGAGGGCAGTGATGCCACACACACACACACAATTTTTTTTTTTACTCCTACTTTCCCCCTAGCATAACGTCCATTTCTCAGCAGTATGTTAAATTCTGTGATGTGGGGCAAAGTGAGAAGCTATCAAAGGAATTGCCTTAAGCCCCAGGGGGATAATAGATAATGTTCTTTGTCATAACATGATGATGAGATCTCTACAGTGAACTGTGGGGAAACAAACTCTGAGGGAGTGGGGTTTATTCTCTACATGGTACGGAAGGAATCTGGAAGGCCAGTGTCCCACGGTAGGAAGGCCACCACTCTGGTGGCTGGAGATATTAGTCCGAGTACTTTTTCCTGTAGCAATCTATCATTTTCCAGTTTCTTCCCTTCATGCTGTGCTGCCTGAAGTAAGCAATTAATTGACTTTATCTCCCTACAGAAGCAGACACTCCTATTGGCTCTATTTTTCTTCCCACCAAGGAATCCAACTCCTCTCATACCTTCCCCTAATAGCAGAAGGGCATGGGAGGACTTTATCCCCTTTGCCTGGATTCAAAACGTCTACCATAAGCCCGACTTTTTGGCTATATTAATTTGGCTATCACCTTTGCCTTGACAGCTTTCAATGTATAGAATATAACCACTTTGTCCCTGTGACTCATTTAAATTATACATACAAAACAAAAGGGAGGAACAGAAGGGGGAACAAAAGGGGGAACAGAAGGATTTCTCCCAAGTTGTCTCCCCCAAGTAGATGCCAAACTTAAGCTGCTCGATACACATGGCATATGACTATACACTTGGAGGTCAACAGAAGTAGGTCAGGGGCTATACTCCCTAGAGGGTTATCAGCCATCTAGAGTAATCAGACTGCGTGGTCTGTCCCACCCCCTTTTGATAAGAAAAGCAGTAGAGTACTTCCTTGTAAGAGACTGGGAGGTCAAGGGATACCCAAGGATGATTAAGGTTAAGGCCACCATCATGACTTGTCACATCATCGACCTTGTCACATATATACTCTTAGTCCCTCCCCTAGCTTATCCCCTTAGTACACCCCTAGCTCATCCCCTACCTGTCATGGTACATCCCCTTCCTGTGATGTACCCAATGTAGATTTAAATGTTGGTGAGCAATAAACTAGAGAGGGCTCCCTCCTTCTGGGCCCCAGCCCACTCCAGAGCTCTCGGCCTCCTGGCTCCCTATCTGCCCTGTGCATGGATCTGGCACTTGAGATCATGGCTGCCGGGGAGGTGAGCATGCTACCATGAGATGCGTCTGTGGGTTGAGCCCCGGTGGTGCAGTGGTTGTGTGCAGGACTGTGGCCCACAGGGTTGGTGGTTCAAATCCAGCATCAGCTTTCCAGGAGCTAGGCTACTTCACCTGGGGGCAGTGATGCCCACAAAAAAAAAAGTATACTGAGATGTGTCTGACTCCATTCTTTCTTTCTTTCTTTTTTTTTTTGTGGGCATCACTGCCTCTGGTGGTCGTGGGCGCTACCCAGCCGCTGCTGGATTTGAACCGCCAAGCCCGCGGGCTGCAGTTCCACACTCAACCACTTACACCACCGGGGCTCAGCCCTCTTTTCTTTTTTTAAAAAAGTTTTCCCCATTATTTCTATCTCCCATATTTTCTATGACTTTACTATAATCTTTACTTATATATTGCTGTATAATTGTGTTGATGTTGTTAGAGGCTGGTTCCTCTAACAGTAAACCAGAGATGTACACAAGAGAATGGATTCCGGTAATCACTTAATTCTAGCCAAGCCAAGAACCTTTAGTTTGTTTTTTTTTAATAATTTTATTGGAGACTCATACAACTCTTATCACAATACATACATCTCTTGTATGCAAAGCACATTTGTACATTTGCAGTCCTCATCATTCTCAAAATATTTGCTTTATATTTAAGATCCTCGATATCAGCTCATTTTCCCCTCTCTTCCCACTCCCCCCTCCCTCGTGAACCCTTGATAATTTAGAATTTATTATCATTTTGTTATATCCTACACTGTCTGATGTCTCCCTTTACCCCTCAAGGAGGAGGTTAATTGGTAGATCCTTGTAACTGACTTCCCCTTTCTGCTCCGCCTTCCCTCCTGGTTTCACCACTCTCACCACTAGTCCCTAAGGGGTCATATGTTTCTGGTTCCTATCTGTACCAGTGTACATCCCCTGGTCTATCCAGATTTGTAAGGTAGAATTGGGATCATAATAGTGGATGGAAGAAAGCATTTGAGAACTGCAGGAAAGTTGCATATTTCATTGTTGCTACACTGTACCTTCACTGGGTCTCCTCCCTGCAACCCATAAAGTTGCTTCACCTTAAGATGGGCTTTGGTCCCCAATCTGTACTCCCCCTCATTTATAATGATACAATTTTTAGCTGAGCCCCGGTGGCGTAAGTGGTTGAGTGTGGGACTGCGGCTGGTGGGCTTGGCGGTTCAAATCCAATGGTGGCTCTCAGGTAGCGCCCACGACCACCAGAGGCAGTGATGCCCCCCCCAAGAAAATCCCCCACAACTATGATATAATTTTTAGTTCTTTGATGCCTGAAACCTGATTCCTTCCAACACCTTGTGGTCACACAGGCAGGTGGTGTGCTTCTTCCATGTGGGTTTTGTTTCTGAACTAGATGGCCACTTGTTTACCTTCAAGCCTTTAAGACCCTGTACCCTGTATCTTTTGATAGCTAGTCACCATCTGCTTTCTTTACCACATTTGCTTATGCACACATTTGTCTTCAGTGATCATATCAGGATGGTGGGCAAATGATATGATTTTTAGTTCTTTGATGCCTGATCTCTGATCCCTTCGACACCTCATGGTCACACAGACTGGTGTACTTCTTTAGTTCTTATGACATGGCTCTGCTTTGACACTCCCCTTCAAGGAAGAGATCACTGAAGATAAAGGAACCTCATCGAAGTACGGTGCGGAAACCAGCTGGTGCCCAGCTACAAATGGAATGATGTCTGAGGTCTAAAACCCTTTATTCAAATAAGCAGCCATCTACGTGAGGCAGTGTCTATATGGTAGATGCACACTAGCCTGTGTGATCCTAAGATGACAGAAATCAAAATCCAAATATGATAGAGGGAAAGGTATAAGAGATTAAATTGTGAACATCCAATTTGCAGACAGCTATGAAGGTCAGTGGGAGCCCCGTACCCATCTACCAAGCCCCTGTGGGGACTCAGTCTCTGGAGGACTCCCTCGGACCAGTTGAGGACTTGACCAGGTTTGCCTTCTGGCAGAGATCATCGTAACTTGATTATGGTGGCTAGAACGAAGGTGTAAAATGATACTGCTCACTTGATCTCCCTCTTTTATTTTTTTTTGTGGCCATCACTGCCTCTGGTGGTCGTGGGCGCTTCCCAGTGCCGCTCTTGGGAGCCACCGCTGGATTTGAACCGCCATGCCCGCAGGCTGCAGTCCCGCAGCTCTGTTCTGTTCCTCAGTTTTATGAAACATAGAAAGGAAGGTTGTATTGCGACAATAACTGATATACTAACTTATCAGAGATCTGGTGGGAGGGAGGTTGAGGAGAATTGGGGAGCAAATGTGGGAGGTGGGAGGATGCACGAGAACTGATTGTGGTTATATATATATACACACATATATACAGCTGAACTATGGAAATGTATAAAATGTGAATTATATCTCAATAAAACCATTGGGGGGAAGCCATCATCAAAAGCTTATATTAAACAAACACCAAAATAGCCCTTCCACTATATCCTTTAGTGGAGGATAACTTCCACATTACTACTCTTGGACAATCATGACCCTCTGTATTTGCACAGCAACCTTTTCAAACTACAGTCCAGCCTTCAAAAAGAGCTTCCCCTGCTGACACGGACTCACATACATAGAACCATCTAGTTCGGGTGCTACCTTCTCAATGAGACTTTTAAAATCGCCCAAGAAAAGGGAATGATCCCCTGTCTAGACCCGCAGGAGAAGCTGTGGTGGTGTGGCAGTTATGGCGTTGGGTTGCCAACTGCAAGGTCGGCGGTTTGAAACCACCTGCTGCTCTGCGAGAGGAAGAGGGAGCCTCCTCTTCTGTAAAGAGGCCCAGGCTGGGAAGCCCACAGCAGCAGCTCTGTTCTGTCCACCTAACTAACAGCAGCTTGGAAGGAAACGTTTCTAGCGTACATAGCTATTCTTCCTGTTTCCATTATGGAACTTGTAAAGAACTTGTATTGATTGTTATATTTTCTTTTATTTAAAAAATTTTATGTATATACTTTTAAAAGATCATTTTATCGGAGACTCTTACAGTTCTTTTTTTTATTTGTTTTTTTGGGGGGCATCACTGCCTCTGGTGGTCATGGGCGCCACCCTGTGCTGCTCCTGAGAGCCGCCGCTGGATTTGAACCGCCAAGCCCATGGGCCACAGTCCCACACTCAACCACTTACGCCACCGGGACTCAGCCCTCTTACAGTTCTTATAACAAGTCATACATCAATTGTATCAAGCATTTTTTGTACATATGTTGCCATCGTCATTTTCTAAACATTTACTTTCTATTTGAACCCTTGTTATCACTCCTCTTTTTTCCCCTCTGTTCTGCCTCCCCCCTGAGGAACCCCTTCATAAATTATAAATTATTATTATCCTATCTTACACCAACCAACCGACTGCTGTCTCCACCCACATTTCTGATGTTTGTCCCCCTGGGTTATGTGTCATTGTGATGAGTCCCTCCTTCCTCCCCCACCTGGACTCTGCCCTCCTCCTATCACATCGCCCATTTCTGTTCCTGAGGGTTTATCTGACCTGGATTCCGTCTGTACTAGTGTACACGTGCTGATATAGCCAGACTGAAAGGCAGGACGGGGGTCATGATGGCGGGGGGCGGGGCAGTGGTGGTGGTAAGGAAGACTCAAAGACCTGAGGAATAACGTGCTTCATGGGGGCTATACCGAGTTGACTCAGCCGTTCCTTGTGACCCTTTTGTGAGTGGATGTCCCAGTGTTCACAGAGGGGTTTGGGTTCTCTCCTCTGAAGCCCCTTGTTCTCAGCCATAAGTTCTTTTTGAGTTTGGGGTCTTTAGACGCCTGTCGCCTGCTCCTGTTGATAGCGCAGTGTGTGTGTGTTTCTTCCATTTTGCTTCCCTACTAGGTGGCAGCTTGTTTAGCTTCAAGCCTTTAAGACCTCAGATGCTATATATGTATATTTTTTTATAATCGGGCACCATCTGCTTTCTTCACCACATTATGCAGTCATTTTGTCTTCAGTGATCATGTTGGGAAGGTGAGCAACACTGAATGTCAGGGTGTTAGGACAAAGCATTCTTGCATTCAGGGAGGACTTGAGCAGAGGTCCAAAATATGTCCATTTCCTCAGTGTATTGCTATATAAATATATGTACATAAGCCAATATCTCTATTGACATATATAAACACCTATACTTACACCTCTATCCATAGCTCTGTTTCCTAGATCTTTCCTGTACCCTTTTACCTTCCTCCTGTCCCACCATCACGCTTGCCCTTTTTCTGTCTCTTCTTAATTCCTCTCAGCTAGATTGTGGTAACTCCAACACCCCCAGAATCTCTGTGTCTTCTTGGTTGTTAATTTTGATTCCCTAGTTGTTCCTCTCTGTGGTGTTGCTTCCTCACCGCTCCCTCCCTCCCCCGCCCCCTCCGCCTCCTCCAAGTCCCTGCGAAGAAGCTGTCGGTTCCCTCGCTCGCTTCTCGGCTTGCTTCCCAGGCCTCTCTTACATAGGGAGGCAAAACAACAACAGAGATAAAATAAAAAGAAAATTAAAGATTGAATTAAAAGAGAAAACCAAAAAAATGAAAAAACATTCAACACTCTAGGCCTGTCCAATGACCTTTACAACCATCCCCCTACCAGTCTTGGTGGGGTTCTGGGAACTGCCTGATTGTTGTAAATATATTATTTATACCCGACGTTACCCACGTTAGATTATAAGCTTTTAATATAAGTGTGAGTGAATGAGTGTATGGGAATGTGTGTGGGAGCATGTGAGTGAGTGAAGGCGGAAGATAAGAATGATATTCAATTCACCTTCATATTCTATTTTGTGTCGGTCTAATTCAGGTTAGGTGTTTAATATTTATGGAAGCAATGGAATAAATCCAAACAGACCATGGATATTCTTATACCCAGGGTCACGATGGAATTGACATGAACAATAATAACAGGCTAACAATAGACTTGCTGACAAGCCCTGAGGATCGACTATGCCTGACACTGTATATGCATTCTTTCATATTTGTCTTCATTATAGAGAATAATGAGTATGGAAAAAATGAAAATGACAAGGCAATTCCCTAAACAGTGAGCAAAATTTCAGAGTAGGACCTGAACGGACATTTCTCCAAAGAAGAGCTTGAAATATACACATTAAAATATGCTCCAGCGGCTGAGCCCCGGTGGCGTAGTGGTTGTGCGCGGGACTGCGGCCCACTGGGATGGAGGTTCAATTCCGGCTCCCAGGAGCAAAGGCTGGGCCTCCTACTCCCACCACCAGGGCAGTGATGCCTAAAAAATAAATAAATAAATAAATAAAAATATGCTCCAGCTTGATTCCAATGTCTACAGAAACAGAAAGTCTGGTCTCTCTCCAGAGGAGCAACTGATAGGCTCGACATGCTGACTTGGAGGTCCGCGGCTTCTTTATGACTCCTTCTCACTCACTGTGGCTGAGTTGATGCTGACGCATACCAGGCCTAAGTACATGGTAGTTTCTGGAAGTGCCAGAGACTCTAAGTAACTTCTGGGAGTAGAAAGCCCTGCCTTTTTCTCGAGGAGTGGCTGGTGGACTAGAACTGCTGACTTTATGGTTAGCTGCCCAAAGCATAACCACTATGCAGCCAGGGCTCCTCATGAGTCACTTGGGCAACACAAATCAAGACCACCTCACCTCTCCTGGGGTGGTGATTAGAAAAAAATGGAACAGGCAATGGTAAGGATATGGAGCAACTAGCGTTCTCTCTCATTGCAGGGAAGGCACACAGACTAGTGAGGTCTGCTGGGAAAACTAAAGGCATTAGTAGAAAAACAAGGCTCTGGGAATTGATGGAATGCCAATTGAAATGTTTCAACACCTATTCCAAAGAATAGGCGGCCCAACAGAATGCAGAAATTATCTAACATGATCATTAATAGTATGTGCAAGTAAAATTTTCCAGAAAATAATTTTAAAACAGTTATAGCAGAATATCAACTGGGAGCTGTCAGAATTTCAAGCTGGATTCAGAGGAGGACCTGGATCAAGTGATATCGTTGCTGACATCAGGTGGATCTTCCCTCAAAGCAGAGAATGACAGACACTTGTTTATTTGTATTTTATTGACCCTGCAAAGGCTGTCTTTCGACTGTGGATCCTAACTACTCTGGAAAGCATTGACAAGCAGGGGAGCTCCAGAGCACACTGCAGTGACGTAGGTGAAGAAGTACGAGGAAGTATGTGGCATTCGGATCGGAGGAGGCTTTTAACGACCTGCGATGTATAGATGACTGAAAGAGAGGAGGACTTGAAGTGCTTGCTCAGCAAGCACTAGTCTCAACGTGGATTACGACCCAATGTAGAGGAAACCCAAAGCCCCACAACTGGACACGTATGTAGCAGCATGCAGAAAAAACGGAAGCTTCAAAAGATTTCATCTTGCTTGGGTCCACAAGAAATCGAATGGCACACGGCACTGGGTACCTCAGCTGTACAAGATCTCTTTACAGTGTTGAAGAACACGGACGCTCTTTGAGGATTCAGGCGGGCCTAACCCAAGCCACGGTCTTCCCAATGGCCTCTTATGCTGGACACTGACAAAGAATATTGAAAGCTGTAATATTGAATACTGAAAGAGCACTGGCTTAAACGAATCTTTCTGTGCTTTTGATCCATTCCTATCATGGGAATTACACTAAGATGGTTGTCCTAAGTAAAGAGTTAATGAATAAGGTGACGCAAAAGTATTGTTATACAATCTCTCAAGCTCACTGCCATCCAGTCGGTGGCCACTTACAGTGACTTTAGGGCAGAGTCCCACGCAGGGCACTGTAGAACATAATGCCCCTTTAAGTGTCCTAGATAAACCCTTCGTGGGGATAGAAAGTCCTGTCTTTCTGCAGTGAAGTGGCTGATAGGTTTCTTACTGCTGAACTTGTGGATCATAACCACTCTTCCAGCAGAGCTATATAATAATAGAATGCTTTAATAAAAATATAAAAATGAAAAGCGGGCTGAGCCCTGGTGGTATAGTGGTTGAGTGAGGGACTGTGGCCCACTGACTTGGCAGTTCAAATCCAGCAGCAACTCTCCAGGAGCAAGGCTGGGCCTCCCACTCCCACCAGAGGGCAGTGATGATAAAAAATGTAAAGCTATTATTTCATAACATACCATCTATCTAGGCCTATATACTGTGAAAGTGGTGTTTCCAGTCTCTAACCCTTCCATAAAAAATACTGTGCTTTTCAATTTATAATATATCAAAATGACAGTTTGAAAATCCTCAAGGGTCTAGATACATAATCTATTGTCAATTTGAGACTTACAAGTGAAGGGGTGGAGTTTGTCTGTCAAACAGGTCACAGCTTGAAGACCTTGTTTGGAGGCACTAGGGAGATAAACAGCTCACTGGAGGCCGCTCACTCCCTATAAGACATTTCTGACGAGGAGCCGCATGAAGTAGCCTAATGTAGCCAGAACCCTGGGTGCTGGAGGAGCCACATGGAGGTCCACATGCTGAGCTGCTTACACTGCCACTGGATCCACAAGACTTCCCACCCACTGGCCTGTGATCTTCCTGCATTCGGCATCGTTGCATGTGTTTTCTGAGTCTGAAGAGAACTTTATAGATTGGTGTCGGACATATGGGTTAATATCAGACTTATGGACTTGATCTGGATGGACTGGATGTGTTCTCAATATTCAATTGCTCTTGTATATAAAGTTCTTTCATCTACACATATGCGTGCTTCTGAATTTGTTTCTCTAGTCCACCCAGACTAACACATCCTTTTAACTGTTTTTTTACATTTTGGAACAAAAAGCAGGAGTAAGATTTCCCAGTGGAAGCCCCTGTTCTCTGAGAACAATGAGCAGGCGCATTTCTGTGATCAGAAAAATCCCTCAGCACAGCTGCCCTGGCCTTTTTCTCCTTGGGGTAGTTTTCAATCTTTCGTAAGACTTCTTTCTAAGAAGCACCCACGACTATCCTGTGTTGTGTGAGAAAATATATCCGTATTGCTCCTCTGAAATCCTCAAAAAACAATTACCATCACCTCAGCAGACCACTCTTCTGTCTTGAATTAACTGGCTGGTAGAAGGCATTGTTTTGATAGAATCTTCTTTTTTGAAGGCACTCTAACAAAACTAAGACAAATGCTTTATTGAGAGAACTCGTCTGCTGCCATGCACCAGCGACAGAGACATGTTTAAACACACAATCTGGATATATGAACTGGACACCAAGTAGCAATAGTTTTTGATTGATGGTCATAAGTGTTAGAACAATTCTGAGATATAGAATTTTGTAAATGTTTTATACATACACATACATATATATCAATGGGTTGACCCTATTTTTAGCCAGTATTCATTAACATTTCAGGAACTCGTATTATTTGTAAGGCTTAGAGTTTCATTTTGCAATAGATTTATATTTGCTTTACTCTGTATTGTCAAATGTTTATAATATTACCTACTGCCATCAGGTCGGCCCAATTTTTAAAGAAAACTTTCTTTTTTATAGCACTTATTTACACATTATCTCATCCAAAAGAGGAAAGCTTTCAAACAAGTACTTTTGTTTGTTTGTTTGTTTTTGGGGCATCACTGCCCTCTGGTGGTGAGAGTAGGAGGCCCAGCCTTGCTGCTGGATTTGAACCTCCAACCCAGTGGGCTGCAGTCCCATGGACAACTACTATGCCACCGGGGCTCAGCCCCCAAGTACTTACTTAAAAACACATTAAAATCATTTTATACCCACAGAGCCACGCCACAGATACCAACTAAACCCTGACATTTCTTAAGAAGGAAAACAAACAAACCAACACACACAGAAAGGAAGTAGAATAAGGGATATTGCATTGTGGGGAGTACAATCAATGACATGAAGCAAAACTGATTTTCATTGTAAATTACCCAATGAACAACAAAGAAGTAATAAAGGTTCTCCTAGACATATCCGAACATCTCACAGATTGGTTTACAGATTTCAAAGTCTCAAGACTCAGATGACATTCTAGTCAATCCACAATGATAATGTTCTACATTTCAGTTTGGCAAACCACATCTGAGGTCTTAAAAGTTTGCATGCGGCTACCTGTGACACAACTACTTGTCCTACTCATATAGAGCAATAGAGAATGAATAAAATCAAGTTTCAAGTAAAAATTAATCTTTGTGACTATCAGTCCACAAGAACCATAGCCTCTTCTAAACTAAAACCAGAAGAACTTGATGACGAAATGAAATTTCTTAATATGACTCTTCTATTCGTGTCTTTGTAACTCCCAAATGATTGGGTAGGACTATCTAAATAATGTGTGTGAAAAACGAATAGAGGGGATTGGTGAGTTTAGCTACTATTCCATTTACTACACTTGATCTTAGCCCAAAGGCCAAGAAACGATACTATTCCATTTACTATCAGAGCTATCTCAGAAGCAGGAATATACAGCAAATCCTTGAACTGTCAAAGAAAACGAATCACCAATGGAGGGACATGTTGGAAATCCCTGTCTGAAATGGCAGTGGCAGAAGATGCCACTGGACACTGAGACTAGAAGCCACGGCAAGGAGAACATGAGACAGAACAGAGGAGCAGGGTGGGGATTATGTCACTTTGAGGCTGAGCAGTGGGTCTGCCTCCAGGGCCGCAGAGGCAGAGGCTAAAGGAAAACATTGCTGAGAGGCTAAGGACTAGAGTGAGACTTGGCTGTTTAATAAGTGTGGCTGTGGACCAATGTCTGTAGGCTTAATGCCTTATGATCCTTGCTTTAGTAACCTATTAATTTCCCTACTAAATCGCCTTAATGACATGTATTATCTGTGAGTTCTCTGTGGCCACTGCAGTGGATTATCAAACCCAGCTTCAAAGTCATGATACATTCCCAACATGATCGCTGAAGACAATGGGTGCATAAGCAAATGTGGTGAAGAAAGCTGATGGCGCCTGGTTGTCAAAAGATATAGCATATGGGGTCTTGAAGGCTTGAAGATAGACAAGCGGCCATCTAGCTGAGATGCAACAAAGCCCAGATGGAAGAAGCACCAGCCTGTGTGATCATGAGGTGTCAAAGGGATCAGGTATCAGGCATGAAAAAAAAATCATATCATTGTGAATGAGGGGCAGGGCGGAGTGTGGACCCAAAGCCCATCTGTAGGCAACTTACAGAAGGGTCGCTGGCAGGAGACGAGCCAGTCAGGGTGCAGTGTAGCAACAATGATACATACAACTTTCCTCTAGTTCTTAAATGCTGCCCCCCCCCTCCGTTCCCACTATCATGATCCCAATTCTACCTTACAAATCTGGCTAGAACAGAGGATGTACATGGGTACAGATTGGAACTGGAAACATAGGGAATCCAGGACAGATGAACCCTTCAAGACCAGTGGTGAGAGTGGTGATACTGGGAGGGTGGAGGGAGGGTGGGGTAGAAAGGAGGAACAGATTACAAGGATCTACATATAACCTCCTCCTAGGGTGTGGGGGGAGACAGAGAACAGAAAATTGGGTGAAGGTAGACGTCAGTGTAAGATATGACAAAATAATAATATTTTCTAAATTGTCAAGGGTTCATGAGGGAGGGGGTAGTGAGGAGGGAGGTGAAAACACGAGGAGCTGATATTAAGGGCTCCAGTAGAAAGCACATGTTTTGAGCATGATGAGGGCAACAAATGTACTAATGTGCCTGACACAATGGATGGATGTATGGATTGTGATTTGAGTTGTACAAGTCCCCAATAAAATGAGTGAAAAAGAAAAAAAAGTAGGGTGTCCTGAGAGGCATGGTTGGTGTCAGGTAAAGAAAGGTGGCGGGTGGTGGCAGATTTGACCTCTGCTTTATGGTAATAATTGGTCTTGGCCAGATGTGGGTTCTCCTCACTTGTATAGCCAGAGGGGTTCAGATGTGGCCTCCATCGGGGTCTCGAAGGCTTGAAGATAGACAAGGCTAGGTCGTAGAACAAAACTCAGATCCCTAAAGATGGCCACACCCCACGAGAGACGAGGAGAACTCCCCAGACTACCGCCTTAAATAATCGGCGCAGCTCCGCAGCGTGAAGCAAACAGGAGCAAGATGCTATTAGGTCGCCGGAGTAGGGGCAAAAGGGACTGTCTTCCCGATGCCTGCACGGGGCCAGGATCGAGGGGTTGCAGGAGATCAGGCACACTAATAGGACACCGATGGGAAAATCCAGAACTGGGCATGTGCAAACTAAGCCCCGAGGTCCGAGGTCCGCCTGGGCACACCGACAGGCCCAGCCATGACGTCACGCAGGTGGCCCGCTCTAGCTCAGCCAGTCAGTTCGGCAGTGCCCTCAACCACGCCTCCCCAAGCCCAGCGCTCAGCTCCCCTGACGGCCCGCCCCCCCCCCCCAAGTCCCTTTTTGACTCTGCTGGGGCGGCAGCAGGAGGAGGGTGGGGCGCGCCCACGTGTCTCTCACGTGCACCTGCATGCCCCCTCTGGCCCTCCTTGGCGGGGTGGGGGGTGGGGCGGCTTATGTCCTTATGCTTGGCCCGCCACCGGTCCCTCTTTTACTCAGCTCTCGCTCAGGCGCATGCTGTAAGCGGAGGGCTGTGTGTGTGTGTGTGCGTGTGTGCGTGTTGCTGGGGACTCCCCAGTTCTGCACGTGTAGGTTTCGTGTGTGATGTGTGCACCTGCTCTGCTGTGTGTGTGTGTGTATGTGTGTTGGCCCCAGTGCTGCACGTGCAGGTTTCATGCTCCCTGCTCCAGTATCTTAGAAATAGCGTGTATCTTTTTGAGGCTGTAATACCTGAAACTTCCTTTTCCTCCCCAAAAATTCACTTTGATTATAAAGGTGCTTCTGTGTGAATTCTTTCAGCCTGTGAAGCAAAGAACCGAATAGAGGCAAACCACTCCAGAAACCTAACACTTCTTTAAATAATATACTATATGCGTCCAAGTGGTCAAGATTTGCCCAGGAACAATGATGAAAAGCCAAGGGAGAGGAAGGGAAACTAGATCAACGGAAACAGGGCAAACAATATGAAAAAACAATAAAGAATAACACAATGCACAATTTTAATCACCAGCATGAAAGAACAATCTATATACATTTTTTTAGAAGAGACCCGTGTAAACTTTCATCCCAAAGACAAGATATTATTATTTTTTGTTTTGTTTTGCTTTTTTGTGGGCATCACTGCCTCTGGTGATCGTGGCCACTACCCAGCCGCCGCTGGATTTGAACCACCAAGCCTGCGGGCTGCAGTTCCGCCACCGGGGCTCAGCCCGACAAGATATTATTTAAAAAAATAAAATTTTAAAAAGCTATGGCAGGATGTAGTATTAGCGAACTTTGTAAACAACACTAGAACACCACTTCTCTTTCCCCAGGCCAAAGGTTTCCATAGGAACTCGGAACTGAAAGAAAGCAAGTTAAAATAACAAACCTAAATGTCAGAGTTCTGTGAAAGGTCCATTGTTTTGAATTCTATTTCAGAAGTGTTCCGCAGAATTCCTGAAATTCCTTATCTTTTGGGCAATGTGACCGAAACCAAAAATAGCTTGTCTCACCACAGGTAGTTTAGTTGGGCATGCTGCCAGGTTTCAGCCTACAGGGAAGAAGGTGGCAGCCAGCTTCCACTTCTGTCATCCTTGCAGGAATAACTGCTAGCATGTTAGCTATTTACCATAAGTTATCGTGTTCGATCCAAGCAAATGATCATCTCTGGCCACAGAAATGGTAAATTCTTGCCAGTAACCTAGCAACAAGTGTTTGAGCACTCTTTTGTGCAACTTCAGTAAAGATTTTTGAGCCTGTTAACCTTGTTCTTTAACAACTGGCCTTTATAACCTTGTACTTAGCCTACGTAGTCAACCCTGAGGCCCTTTCATTTTCTCTGCTCCTTTGATGTATCACATTGGTATTTTTCAGAATTTTAGCATAAAATTTTCAGGACGCTCCTACAATGTGTCTAATTCATTTTCTCAACCTATGTGGGATAACTGTACAAGTTTCATTTAATGAGTAAGATGAGTTAGCTTTCATTGAAATTGATAGCAGAGTAAATTATATATTGAGCTAAGAACCACAAGATCAGCAGTTCGAGGCCCCCAATTGCTCCTTGAGAGAAAGACAAGCCTTTTTACTCTGCAAAGAGATCCTGACTTGCAAATGACAAGGGTAGTTGTACCCTGCTTTATAGTACAGGGTCACTATGAATTGTAATCGATTGGATGGCAGTGAAGATTTCTTTCTTGTTAGGAATATATTACCCATAGAGAAAAAGAACTGAGAAAAGCAACAAAGTGAAAGAATATATTAACCAACACCACTTTCCTCTGTCTAAGATTTTAAGATGACTTCATGAACTTAAACTTTGAAAGCAACCACTGATTTTCATGAGATAAATGATTAATGTGTAATAGCATGGATTTTTTTCATATTTCTTTCTATCCTTCCCCCACTGGTGCCATGTCCTTTTGCAGTTACCAGCCTAACGCGTAACCGCTATGTTTCACTTTGCACTGCAATCAGCTTGATGACAAAAAGGAAGGTTTGCTTTCCTTGGTATAGTCCCTTTTAGCCTCTGCTACAAGTTCTCTGCATTTCTAAGACACTCAAATTCTAACACTCTCAAAATATAACTGCTGCCTTCACTTAATGTCTTGAATGTCCCTATCTCCTTTATTAAAGTATAAGCAATTAGGAGATAAAATCTGTGATCTCTATTTCAGTGCATGGCATTTAGTATTTTATATGCTCAAGAAATACATAATACCCAAATGAATAGTGTAAGAGGAAGAATTTAAATGTTTTGATACTAAGTCAGATGCTAAAGACATAATCAATTGATCTCTGCACTGCTAAAATTACTCTCTCAAAACAAAAACCTCACCGCCTTAGTAATGATCCTATAGGACAGAGTAGAAGTGCCCCTTTCTGAAGAGTTTTTTTGTGTGTGTGGCATCACTGCCCTGGTGGAAGTGGGAGGCCCAGTCTTGCTCCTGGAGAGCTGCTGCTGGATTTGAACCGTCAACCCTGTGGACTGCAGTCCCACACACAACCACTACACCACCAGGGCTCAGCCGAAGTGTCCCTTTCTTTGGGGTTCCAAGGCTGTAAATCTTCCAGGAGCAGAAAGAAAGCTTCTTTCTCCCAAGGAGCAGACTGCTGGTATTGTAGTTAGCCGTCCTGCACATAACCGTTTGATACTCCACAAACCACACTGGCTTTTGACTCACGGTGACCCTGCAATAGCCCGGTGAGTTTCCACGACTGTAACTTTATGGAGTAGAAAGCCTGTCTTTCTCCTAAGAGCTGGTTGGTGGTTTTGAACTGCCAACCTTGCAGTTAGCTGCTCAACACATAGCCACCATGCCATCATGTCGCCTAAAATAGTATACTGACAGTGCATAATGAGATGATGGTTTAAAAAATATTTTAGGTTGTTTGAAATATTCTCTACTAGCAGCATGGGGAACACCTAATCATTTTTATTCGACCCTTTCTTCACAGGCAGCTGGGGTGTCACTGTTTGGTTTCCGGACTTTTTAAGTGCTCTCTTTTCTGGTTCTTTATCTCCCTGACTTCTAATTAACGGAGAACTTCAGTTCTTTAGCCTCTTTTTTGGGGGTGGGGTGGGGTGGGGGAGGCAACACTGAGCCTCTTTTCTTTTTAAAAAATTACTTATTTATTTGCCTCTTTTAAAAAAATTATCACCATTCACTCATGAGTCATTGTAAGGCTTTAGACACAATTTATGTAGAGTCCTGGTGATTGTGGGTCCAGATGTTTGGGGCTGCATGTATCTCATTCCCTACTCATCTTTCTCCGTCCTCTCTCTCTCCTCCTCTTCCCCCTCCTCTCCCCTTCTTCTCTAGAGAGTAGGTAGTTTCTGTTCCCATTGACCCACTCCATCACTTCCTTCAGCTAAAAGAAAAAAAAGTCATCCTTTTATAGTGAGACCTTCCTTAGGCATACTATCTAAAATTTCAGCTGCTCATTCTAATATTATCATCATCTTTCTGGACTTCAGTCTTTTATCTAAGCACTTACGACTCTCCAGTATATTACGTATTTTACTGGTGTGCTGAATGTCTGTTGCAACCATCAGAGTGCAAGTTCCAGAGAGCGGGAGTTTGTTTCTGTTTTATTCACTGCTGACCACTCAGAGACTGGGAGAGATCCTGACACAATGAATACAGTCAATAGTTGACTACTGCATAGGTTAATAGGTTAGTTTATTAAACATAAGGGAGCTTCAAAAGCCCACAGGAAAAATGAAATTGAAAGATAATAATGGGGGGCTGAGCCCCGGTGGCGTAAGTGGTTGAGTGCGGGACTGTGGCCTGCAGGCTTGGCGGTTCAAATCCAGCGGTGGCTCTCAGGAGCAGCACTGGGTAGCGCCCACGACTACCAGAGGCAGTGTTGTCCACAAAAAAAAAAAAAGAAGAAAGATAATAATGGGATCTTTCCAAGAAGTCTATACAAGACTTCTGCAAAGAAAATATAGAAGCCTCAAACATAGAAAGCCTCAAATGAGCACATACACCAAAACAAAGACTACTAGGCACACATAGTATTTTATTTCCATGATGACTGTTCTTCCCTGAACCAAACCACTGCCACTCGGTTGATTTTGACTCACAGGGCAGAATAGAACTACTAACTAGTGTTCCCAGAAGCAAATAGCCACATCTTTTCTCCATGGATTCTACCCACAACCTTTGGATTCACAGTGCACTGCTTAATTCACTACATCAGTAGGAATCTTTCTAACATTTCTATTTCATTATACTTGGAAGTGTCGTTGTTGTTCCCTATTACCTTTTTTTTGGGGGGGTGGAATGGTAGTTTTTTTTAAAGTTGTGGGAAATACACATGTAATAAAACATTTGATACTTCAATATATTTTATATTTAAAATTCTGTGACATAGTAATTATCAGTTGCCACAATTCCCCATCATCTGTAACAATGTCCCTTAGACAATGAATCCTATTTCTTCATCACATTGTGAAAACCTTCACAAATATTTCAAATATTCTATATGAAAGTGTCCCAGTTGGCATTGATTTGTTCTTTCCCCAAGAATTTTTTGGTTTTTTTAAAAATGCACAAGCTAGTAATCAGCCATGGCAGTGAAACAGTTACAATGGGAATTTAGTACTTTCCACCTTCTCCTTGACCCTCAACTTATCATCCCAAGTTGATATGCCAAAGCACACAGATCCCAGTCCACAAACAGAGAACAAAGCTCTGGATTGTTTTCCAACATTGCTGGCCAGCTTTAACCAAGTCCGGTGCTAACTTGAAAAGACCCTTGGCTCAAACAAGATGAGTAAATATGTGATTAAATGAGACTATATTTTCCAGAACTCAAAATGAAACTCTCTTAAGTTTAAAAGTGTTACAAAACACTTTTAGGTATCAATGAGTTCAAAAGAAGAAAAAAATATGTTGAAAAAAGTCAAGTGTTTCTACACAATATATATAATGAGCCAAGTGGCCAGTTTAGATTCATACATTTTTGACAGTGTATTACATGCTTTGATATGTGCGAGAAGTTGGCAAATTATAGCCCGAAGGCCAAATCTAGAACACTCTCTGTTTCTGTAAGGTTTAACTGGAATATAGCCCACACTTAGATATTTTCATATTGTTTGTGGATCCGATGGCAGAGTAAAGTAATTGCAACAGAAACAGGACTATGGACTACAAAGTGTTAATTATTTATCTCAAATTTTATACAGAAAAAGTGTGTTGACTCCAAGTGTACCTTATATCATGTCACTTGATCTTCCACAACACCCAATTCAGAAAGTTAGAGCCTAAAGACCACAGCTGGTGAACAGTGTAGCCAAACCTTGTATATATAATGACATGATTTGTCCTCTGTGTCAGATGGCTGGATTCTTGGCGATGTTATTTTTCTTATAGCAGCGTTCCTAGAATGAGCCAGCTAGAGCCTCACCTGCAACTTCCATGATCAACTCTGCATCATCATCACCATCAGACAGGGTTACTAGGAACATAATCTAGGGCTTTGGGAGAACTGATGTCAATTAGGAAATCTCTTAAAATGCAAACCATAAAGCTTGTCCTTTGGAAAATAGTTTCCAAACTTGCCTCTGCATTGGAATCACTTGGAAGTTTCTTGAAAAATAAATTGCTCCATTAAAAACTATGATGGATTGATAGATAAGGGTTAGACAGTGTGAAATCAAGTTAGTTGTTCATGACCATCAAGTCAGTCCTCAACCAACAGGCTCAGATCTTTGTGGTCCATGAGGTTCTCACAGACTTTTTTAGTAAGCATTCTATTGGTGCTCATACAGTTCTTATCACAATCCATCCTTCCATCCATCCATTCATTGTGTCAAACACACTTGTACATATGTTGCCATCATCATCATCATCAAATGCCAAAACATTTTCTTTCTACTGGAGCCCTTGAATATCAGCTCCTCATTTCCCCCTCTCCTTCCCTGACTCCCTCATGAGTCCTTGATAAATTAGAAAAAAAAATTGTTTTGTTTTTTTTTTTAAGTAAAAAAAAATTTTTTTCATGACCTACACTGACCAATGTCTCCCTACACCCATTTTTCTGTTGTCTGCCTCCCAGGGAGGGGGCTATATGTAGATCATTGTGGTCAGTTTCTCCTTTCTTCCCCCATCTTCCCCTTACTCCTCTGGTATCGCTACTCTCATTGTTGGTCATGAGGGGTTTATCTGGTCTAGATTCCCTGTGTTTAGGTGAATTTGTAAAGTAGAATCGGGGTCATGATAGTGGCGGGGAGGAAGCATTCAAGAACTAGAGGAGAACTAGGTCTCTTCCTTGTGACCCTTCTGTAAGGGGATGTCCAATTGTCTGCAGATGGGCTTTGGGTCTCCACTCCACACTCCCCCTTGATTCACATTGATATGTTTTTTTTTTTTTTGTTCTGGTTCTTTAATGCCTGATACCTAATCCCATAGAAACCTCATGATCACACAGACTGGTGTGCTTCTTCCATGTGGGCTTTGTTGTTTCTCAGCTGGATGGCCGCTTGTTTATCTTCAAGTCTTTAAGGCCCCAAACACTGTATTTTTTGATAGCCAGGCACCATTAGCTTTCTTCACCACATGGGCCTATTACCCATTTTTTTCTTCAGTGATCATGTAGGGAAAGTGGGCATCACAAAATGCTGGGTTATTAGAACAAAGTGTTCTTGCATTGAGGGTGTATTTGAGTTGAGGCCCAATGTTCACCTGCTACTTTAATACTTAGCATATAAATATATGTACATAGCTCTATTCCCCTATCTTTATATATAAATATATTTACATATGTACATGGCACAGGCTCATTTTTAATGTACATCAGGATGCCTTTCTTCCTTCTCCATCTAAGTCAGGAAGCTCTGCTGAAACCTTTTCAGCACCATACCACATGTGCCTCCACTGACAGGTAGATGGGTGGTGGTTGCTCTTGGGGGTGAACTGCCTGGGTACTAAGCCCAAGTCTCCTGCACAGAAAGTGAGGATTCTATTACCAAGTTACCACTGCCCCATCAGAAAGCTTACTCTTCTGCTGCTGGATCAGTCCTAAGTCGGAGCAACCTTAAGGATAGAACAACCCCCTATGGGACAGCCCTGTGGCATCTTCATTATTGCCATTTTCAAGTTCACAGCATTGGGTGTAGTAGTGTCAATCATCTCATTGAGGGGTTCCAGTCGAATCTAGACAATTGATACACAAGTGCCCACTGAAAATTCTCTTGATTCTGTATATTTATCTTAAAAACCAAGTGTTACAAAAAAATCCATCGCTAGTTCCCAGCTAAGGTTCAATGAATTAAACTATTCAAGCAAGGCAGGGTAGAGAAATTAGTTTTTTAAATACTTACTAGAAGATTCTTATATTAAGTCTAGGAATAATTGCGTTAGAGGGCTATTCTATATAACAGAATTAATTACCTAGACAAGTGCTTCTCAAAGTATGGTCCGGGGACTTCTGGGGTTCCTAAATTGGAAACAGATCGAATCTAAAAGCCCAGCATTGAAGTGAGCTTCATAAAAATAAATCACTACCCCATTCTTGCTAATTTTCTTCTTTGAAAAATATTTTACCTCATTAAATACTACATTAACATGTGATGCACCTACTGCTGTACTTATCACATATTCTTAAATGTATCCTTTTAAATTTCTAACATGGCACATGTATAGATAGGACACATACACACAAAAGCTCTTTGGGTTCTTAAGTCCAAACATTTGAAAATGGAACTAATACAAGGACAGGAATAAAAGCTCAAGTTCTAGGACCCGAGGTCCTGGGTTCAAGTCACAAGTGCCTGCCAAGCTGAATAATCTTTTTTTTTTAGTTTTTTTTTTTAGGCATCACTGCCCTCTGGTGGTGAGAGTAGGAGGGCCAGCCTTTGCTCCTGTGAGCTGGAATTGAACCTCCATCCCAGTGGGCCGCAGTACCGTGCACAACCACTACGCCATCGGGGCTCAGCCCCAAGCTGAATAATCTTAAGCAAATCAATTAACCTCTGGCTTCAGTTTCTGCATTTATAAATTGGACATACTTAAAAGTATTATCTTAAAAGTTTAGTATGAGAATTAAGTACCCAAATTAACATTTGGATAATGTCTAGAACCTAGTAAGGCCTAAAGAAATGTTACCTGTTTCCCTTGCTATGTGACTCCAATAACTAAATACATTTAAGATGAAAGCCAGGAGTTCCTGGGTGGCACAAGCAGTTAAGCACTTCACTATTAACTGAAAGGTTGAGAGTTCAAAACCATTCAGAGCTACCTTGAAAATCTGATGGAGAAATCTTACTCTACACAATGGACCTCCCTGAGCCAGAATCAATGCCTATTGCAACTATCAAAAAGATGAGATATTATCTGAAGATGAATTTTAAAAATTAACTAAATCCACACTGATTAGGTGCTCTATCATACAGATTTTAAGTTCTTGTTTCAATATAAGACCATTCTAGTTCTTTCTGCCCTTCAGGAACCCTCTGCCCACTGAAATTCCTTCATTGGGGTGTGTCTACATTTTAGAGTCAGTTCCTCAAGTAGAGTTAGGGGACAGTCACTGATATTTGAGTTAGGTCATCAAACCAACATGGTAGATCATGTCAATGTTTTCTCATTTTAATGACTTGGAGTGATTCATTAAAGTAGCCTAAATAAACTCATTAAGCAAACTGTGATTATAAAACTAGACTCAGGTTGTAAATGATAAACTACTTACCTCGAGGTAGATGATTTTTATTGCTTTCTCCTGACAGTCTATGGTAATACAGTCATTAAGCGAAGTATCCTAAGTCATTGTGGGGGCAGATATCTGTCTTTTAGCAGATCATGCTCTCAGGAACCTTCAATGACTCTCCATCACGTGAAATGCTTGTTTCTATCCCTCAGTATCCCCTTTCAAGCTTCCCTTCCCACCACATCTATTTATTTTTCTTTCTCCAAAAGACCATAGCATTCATAGCAGGATTGGTCCATATGATTTTGACAGATGAAGAACAGTTAAACAGATCTCCCCATTAGGACTTGGGTCTATCTCCAAGAGAGGTACAGATTGCTATACATCAAGAAACTCAAGCTCAATTAGGTCATAGGGTGCTTTTTTTTCTGTGTGGCATCACTGCCCTGGTGGGAGTAGGAAGTCCAGCCTTGCTCCTGGAGAGCTGCTGCTGGATTTGAACCGTCAGCCCTGTGGACCGCAGTCCCGCACACAACCACTACGCCACCGGGGCTCATATGGCTTTTAAATGATGACTTAACAACTCAAATCTACTCCCTCCATTCAGTGCTCACTCATGGCAACCTAATTGCTCATGTGAGAAAGTAGGGTTTGCACACCATCTTCTGCAATGAATGTGTGGTCTTCACCTCCCCTCGGGCTTCATGTACTTGATAGCGACTACAAAAATGACCAAATGTGCACAATCAAGAACGGTTTGTAAAATCTAGAATGAAATAACTACCCTCTCATAATGATAAAAATGAGACGGTGTTTCTTATAATGCGTGCATGAAAAGGGTGGAAGTAGATGAGCCGGCTCTCTGGTGATTGCTGTTATTCTCAAACTATATCCTTTAGCTAACTTTGCTTTTATTTTTTTTTAAATTAACTCTCAGCTACCATGAGGATATCTAGACCAAGCTTATCTGCCTTTTGAACAGGAAGCATCTACAGCATGAGCCTACAAGTCTCGAAGAAAAGCACAGGAAGTATACCATATAGTTCATAGTAATGTAACTAGCAACTCCTCTAAGTCATGCTTGTGAGTATGTTATGGTAAAATTACATTTGCTATCCTTTTCTCAAATCATTTCTTTATTTACATTGTATTAATAATTTTTAATTAGGTTCCTTACCTTATAGTTTAAGTTTTACCAAGAGCTGTAAATTGCTTTCATATAAACCCCAAAACTTACTGTCACTTAGTCAACTTTGACTCAGAGCAAAACATACCGATATGCCTTTCTATACATTATACATATTGTTGTAGACATTGATAATTATCCTCAGCAGGTTAAAACATAAGGTTAAAAGGTATTTAATCATTGAAAGAAAAGGGGTAAAAGTAAGCAGCTACCATATTCTGTAGCTCCGTTTATCATGTAATACTTGCTTCCCTCTTTAAAAAATAAAAATTATAATTGAACACAGGAAAAGACCTGCCCCGCCTGACTGGTCTAATCGGACCTCCCTCTCCCTCCACTCTGGCACATCCTCTTTCAGGCCATCGCCCAGGTCCTACACTCAGCAAGGTCTGTTCTGGTGTTCTGTTCCCTTTGCCTAGATCTTTGCCTGAAAAACCTCATCACCCATGTCTCTGCTCATTTTCCTTCCAAAGAGAGCCTTTATTTGATGACTACCACTTGTCTGAATTAGTAGGCCCAGCCTCCACCCCATCCCTCTCTTTCTCTCACAGTGTATCCTTTTTGTCTTGAGTATTGATATTTACAATTACATGATTACTGTCTACGTTTCCTACGTCAGTCTACTCTATGATGACAGGGACATCATGGTCTTGTTTGCTGCTGTGTCCTTGATAGGAACACAGGAGTGACTAGCACACTCAAATGTATCAATGAGTTATACCATAAACACAGTGACTTTTTCTTCTCAGAATACAAATAAAATTGGTAGTCTTTATAGTAAGTATCCCAAAGTTTCATTCTGTTATATACACATAGAAACACTGAATCAGAGATGATATGATGGTTAGCAAAGTGAGGGCAAAAATATATGAAAATTTGCATTCTGGAAATTATAAGGCCTCCCATAGTTGTACAACTTAAGTGATGCTTGCTAGTTTGGCACAACTTTCAATCTGTTGGTATCTGTCAGCAAAAGAACTAAGTTGCTTATGTACAGAACACATGTACAGAACAAAACGCCAGATGGCCCATTGGAAAATTGGGACCAATATCTGTCACACATAATAGAGCTTTTTGACAAATTATAGCATTTGTTTTAAATGACAATTTCTTTTATTTTAAAGGTTTATTAGCACTTCACCCACATGTCATTCAATCCAAAAAATTCAATCATAGTAAGAAGAGTTGTACAAAGGGGCTATATGGAATTGGGGGGCGGGGGGTAGATGGTAGGGAGAGTAAGGGAATCTCAGGAGTAAATAGTGAAGATGGTAGGAGCACTGGAATGAATTGTAATCGCATAACTCCTCTCAGAGGCAATCTAACTATGGGTGGGAGAAATGCTCTAAAAAAACTGATGTGGGGGTGATTGTACTAGTCTCCTTGACATGATTGAATGACTGAATGATTGAATTATATGATATGTAAATTATTTGCAAATAAAACTATTGAAAATTAAAAAAAATTTAATTGTTCAATTATCATCAAATTAAATTCTAGAACAATTCCTTGTACTCATTGTTATTCATGTAATTATTCCTTTCTAATTGTGGCAAAACTATACACAACAGAACATTCTCTAATTTTACAGATTTTACTGATTCTACTCTTTGTGTTATACAAGCATCATTGATCTCCTTTTCCAAATTATTTCACCACCATTATCATAAACCCAATGCCCCCTAAGCAACAACTCTTCTTCCCTTCACCCATGGTAATCACTCGTCAAGCTTGGTTTCTTTTTCTTTTCTCTTTTTTAGTAGTTTTCTTGAGAAAGTATTCATATATCATACACTTCCATGGTTAAATTGCTTTTAAAAAGTTATATATATGTGTGTGTGTATATATATATATATATATATATATATAATCAGAATTGGTTCTAGAGCTTCCTTTCCCCCCTTAAATGACAATTTCTACAGAATTGGTTCTAAGCAGGCTTATACTAGAATTCTTTGTTACATAGCAGACTGGTTACAAAATTAACTTCAATATTGATTTTACAACATTATTTACATTACCAACTCACTACCACCATTAGTAAATAACTAACAAAGTCAAACAAAACGTATTGTAATGGAGTAAGCTCTCTATTCAAAAGACTGAACAAGTTATAGCTTCAAAATATAAAAGCACTCAAAACTTCATATCATGTGAAAATTTCACAGTGCTCGCATTTATTAATTTAACAGGTAAAACCAATATAAAAGCATTGTACTAGGCGCATATTTGTCTATCATACCCTATGCAAAAATTTTCATTTAAAGTGATTTTAATGTGCTAACTACAATGAGGGTCACATTTAACAAATATATGACTACACTAGTGTTGTCTTTAAAACTTTTTTAAATTGTGAATTAGGTGGGGTTTATGTTTCAGACCTTTTTTTTTTTAATTGAACAACTTCTGACACCTCTCAATGGTTTCCCCTGTCCCTCCCCTCCTTTTTTCTCTTTTTCCTTTTGTAGGCGAGGTTAGCTTTGTTAGACAAGTGTTAGACAAGTGAAAGGGACGACAGTTAAGTTTTTTTTTTTTTTTTAAGTATAATGATTTAAAGCAAAGGAAAGCTTGACTGACAATTATAGAGATTAAAATGTCCCAGGAAATTTGGTAATTCACTCATCTTTCAGAGACGAATTGGTGGAGGGAGGGAGAGAGAAAAAAGAGCTTATACCTTGAAAATGTTTTGGATATGATGATGGCAACATATGTACAAATATGCTTGATACAATTGCTGTATGGAATGTTATAAGAGCTGTAAGAGCTCCGAATAAAATGATTTTTAAAAAAAGGACTACTGACTAGGGCTGAGCCCCAGTGGTGTAAGTGGTTGAGTGCGGGACTGCGGCCCGCGGGCTTGGCGGCGGCTCTCAGGAGCACCACTGGGTAGCGCCCATGACTACCAGATGTAGTGATGCCCACCAGAAAAAAAAAAAAAAAAGAAAGAAAGAAAGAAAGAAAAAGGACTATTGACTAACAAGCTGAATTTAGGGAAAGCGATTTACCAATGTCATAGTTGAAAAGAAAGGAAATAAATGACCTCCATATTGGAATGTGAACAAGATAAGGCAAGGAAATTCTTTTCAAGTGAAGTATTATCATACCATTTTTTGGGGGGGGGCTGCAAACTGGTTCATGAGACCATGAGGGTGGAAACATTTAAGCCCAGTACCTCTGGATTAAAATTTCCATAATCATCATATCCATTTTCCTGAGGTTAATAAAGACTGACAACAAATTGAGATGGCACTAGATTTCATCCTCTATGGCAACTGTGATCAAGTGATAGTGCCTGCTTGTAGAGTCAGATTGATCAATTTAAGATTAAAGAATAAATTATCAATGTCTGCTTGGGCAAGGCAAGGAAAAAAGAAGTTGCAACATATAATCATCACCTTCCAATTGCATAATTTCTACCATACTCAGAGCACTACAAGTTTTTCTGGTGTTAATAAAAACTATCTTATTCCAGGGTCATATTATTTCTTCTTACTAATGAACAGTTTTAGGAGTTCTTCATCAGTGATAGGAAAACTGTATGCCAAGAAGGAAGACCAATTAAAATTACCATTATTAAAATGTATGTAGCAACTTTCAGTTTTCAAAGAAGGAAAACTGAATATTTTTACCAACTTCTGCAGTCTAAAACTGATCAACATGCAAATCAAGGTGCATTGAAAATTTCTGGTGATTGGAATGTGGTTACAAAGTAAGAAAGATCAGTAGTTAGAAAGTATGATATCGTATTTGTCGGACGATAAGACACACTTTCTTTTTCTTTTTCAAAGTGGGGGAAAACAAGGGTGCATCTTGTGGTCTGAAGGTGTGGTACCCCACAACATTTGTTTATGATCCCAAGTGACCACTTACTGTCTGCTGCTGTCTGCATGCTGTGGATTGCTGTGAGTTTGGGGGAAGTCCTGCCTCCTGGAGTCTCAGTGTCGGTCAGGCCACACAATGGGCACAGCTGCACATCTCCCCTCATTTGTTAATGAAACCGATGATGGTTCTTAACACCACTGTTGAGTTTACGTTGTGCTTTATTTTAATAAATATTTTAGTATATTGGTACTATTTGGTTCAGAATATTTATTCTTGTTTTCCTGCTCTAAAAACTGGGCATACCACTACCAGACATCTGTGTTTCAATGTTCATTGCAGCACAGTTTACACTCACAAGGAGTTGGAAACAACCCAAATTTCCTTCCATCAAAAGATGAATGGCTTAAAAAATACAACGGAATACTATGCATCGTTGAAAAGCAGTGATGAACACATGAAACATATTGCTGCATGGGAAGAACTGGAGGAAATCATGCTAATGAAGTAAGCCAAATCCAAAAGGACAAGTATAACATGAGTTCACTGAGAGAAGGGTATAGTTTATATCTCCACAGGGAAAGAGGGACCAGACTTAAACCTGATGTTCCAGGACATGAATGCAGCATGAATGCATGGAGGGGGAGCCAGTGGAGGAGTCTGCGAGCCTGGCCCCAAACCCAACCATGTAGACAGTCACCTCCTCACCCCCCAAAGAATTTACTTTAGAAAACAGCACCGAAGCTCGGGGGAAGAGGGACATGTCTGACCAGAGCACACGGGAGCAAATGACAAGGGAGGAAGAGAGTGGAGTGTGTCCTGGTCCACCACGCCTTGAGGATGATCTCCCCACTCAGAACAGCCAGCACACAAAGAGGACCAGATGGCCAGCTCTACTATGAGACATGATGTCCCTTGCTGACCCAAGGCCCTACGGGGGACAACACTGGAGACACAGTGTTGGGATTGCAGATGGTCTGGCCCTACCACACTAAGGGCATGCAGCAGAGCGGCCAGGGGAGCAGAGCATGGAGGTCTTGAGGGAGTACCAAGGATAGACTTGGGGGCCAGGGCAGGAGACCCCAATGAACTCGACTGGAGGCCACTCCCAGAGGTCAACAAGCAGACCTTGAACTATTGAAAAACAAAAAACAAAAGTGGGTGCATCTGATGGTCTGAAAAATATGGTAGATATGACTCTGGAGACCTTGTGGTAGAATTTTGCAAAACCAATGAGTTATTTATTGCAAAGGCCTATTTCAACAATGTAAACGGAGTCTGTACCAGTAGACTTACCAGGTAGCATGCACAGGAATCAGGTCAACTACATCTGTGAGATGAGACAGTGAAGATGGCAACTATCAGTCAGAACAAGTGTTCATCTGCTAGTGTAAGTTGAAACTGAATAAGATTAAAGTATGTCTATGAGAGCCAAGGTACAATCTGGACAACAGTCCACTGGAACTTACAGACCACCTCAAGAATGTGTTTAATGAGTGGTGCATTAATAACTGAGGACTAGATGAGTTGTGGGATGACATCAAAGCACCATACATAAAGAAACCAAACATTTGTTTAAAAGACAAGAAAGAAAGAACCAGAATGGAAGTCACACACACCGAAAAGTGCACTTGAATGTGGAGTAGCTGAAGTAAAGGGATAATGATGTGAAAGAGTTTAATACACTTCAAGAGCAGCTCGAGAAGACATATTATAAGGGGCTAAAAACTTTAAAGTGAAAAACAATCAGCATATCTCAAGCTGGAAGAGCTGAAGGAAAAAAATCCAAGGGTTTGACTTCTAAAGGATTCAATGGGCATGAGATGGAATGATACAGGGAACAACAAGACAATACAGTCCTAGAACTGATTGATGTCCAATCATTTCAGGAGACAGTATATGATCAAGATCTGATAGTCTTAAAGGCGTAAGTCTCAGCTGCACTGAACAGATAGGCAAACCCCCCAAGGAATGAGGAACTGATAAATACCAATTGAAAGCTTCAAAAGCCTCATGCAGCACTGGATGCACTCACTAATCTATGCCATTTGGAAAACAGTTATCTGGGGAAATGGCTAGAAGAGATCCATATTTTTGCCCACTCCAAAGAAAGGTGACCCAAAAGAATGCAGAAATTATCCATCAATATTCCTGATACCACACATGTAAAGTTATGCTGATAATAATGCAATAACAATTGCTACGGTATTGACAGGTAACTTCCAGATTCAAACAGGATTCAACGATATCATTATTGGTTGTCATATGATCTTGAATGAATGCCAGAAAGATGTCTCCCTGTTTTATTGACCATGCAAAGCATTCATTATGGATAACATTGCACAGAATGGACATTTCAGAGCACTTAATATATGTTCATGGTGAACGTGCACACAAACGAAGAAGTCATCCTTTGAAGAGAACAAGGGGATACTGTGTAGATTAAAATCGGTGGGGGCGGGACAGAGGGGAGTGCATCTGGACAAAATCCTTTTACATATTTGTTCAATCTGGATATAAATATAATCTGAGAAACTGGAATATATGAATATAGCATATATATAGCATATATATGAATATAACATTAGGCCTTGCTATTTGCTGCCTGTGGCCGGATAGCCTGAATTGCTCTACAGGCACCTACCTGGTGGCCCTCGAGCCTTGAAGGACTGCCAGTGTACTCGCTGTCTTAAGGAAGTGAGTTGTGCCGAGCCATTCGTACTGCTTTAAAGATTAATGAACTGTTTAGCTCTTATGTTAGAGATCTATCTATATAGATATATATAAAAGTGTGTCTTGGTTTTGCTCCTCTAGAGAACCCTGTCTAACATAGGCTTTCACTGTCTTCCACTGCCTTCTTTACAAACTTTTAAAAATAAAATTTACTGTTTCCAATGAAAGGTTACACAGTAAATTAGGTTTTTATGTTACAATGTCTATACAACTTGTTCAGTAACACTGGTTACATTTTTTTTTAATCTAAAAGAAAACAGAAAAATAATTTTAGAAACAAAAAAAATTTTTGTTTTGTTTTGTTTTTGGGCATCACTGCCCTCAGGTGGTGGGAGTAGGAGGCCCAGCCTTTGCTCCGTGGAGCTGGAATTGAACCTCCATCCCAGTGGGCCGCAGTCCCGCGCACAACCACTACGCCACTGGGGCTCAGCCGAAACAAAAAAATTTTTAACAGAAAAAAATTAAAATGGATTAAAAGGAAAAACCAATAAGAACTTGACCTAGCTACATCTACATTGAAAAGCCCTGGCGGCACAGTGATTACATGTTGGACTGCTGACCACAAGGTCAAAGCGTGAAACCACTCCTCAGGAGAAAGATGACCTTTACCATTCCCATAAAGTCACAATCTCAAAACCACAAGAGAGCAATTCTTCTCCGTCCTCCAGGGCCACTCTGAGTTGGAACTGAATCGATGGGAGTCAGTTTGGTCTTGGGGGAACGTCTATATGAATTCATTTTCCAGTGCGTTCTGCCTGTGGGCAGGACTTCTCACATCAGTGATCCCAGGGTATTCAATGGAGGGTTATTAGTGTGGGATCTCTGCAAATGGATGCTGGGACTTTCACTGCCTTCCATAGACTTCCAAAAATCAGGTACTCAGAATTTAATACACATCTCTTTTCTGATCTTGGATTTTGTTATTTACAGTCCTTGGATCACACAGGCTGATGTGTTTCATTTACAAGAGCAATATATATATGCGCCCAACAAGAAAACCCATGAAATTCGTCAATCAAATGCTCTAAAAGATGCAAAAAAAATCATAGGCTCAACAATTATAGTAGATGATTTTAATACACCACTTCCTGAGAAAGATAGATCACAGGCAAAGAAGCTTAACAAGGAAACTAGAGATCTAAACATTACAATTAGATGACTTGATCTGATATTTTCAGAGCTCTTCAATCAAATGCAAAAAAAAAAATCACTCTTCTTAAGCCCATATGGCACATACTTAAAAGAGAGACCACATGCTGGGACATTCAAGCGCATAGATATCATACAGACTTCCCTCTCCAACCACTGTGCCATAAGGTTGGAAATCAATAAAACAGGGCAAACTCCTGGAGGATGAATCTCTCTCTATTGCAAAAGGAGTGGGAACTGGCCCAGATCAGAGATGAAATGAGAAAGTTTCCAGGAGCCAACAAGAATGGATGAGAGAGAAAGAGAGAATACAATGCACCAAACCTTTGGGACACAGCAAAAGCAGTTATTAGAGGAAGTTTGATAGCAATACATGCACTCATGAAAAAGGAAGAGAGAATTATGATTGATATCCTGGCCCAAAGCTTACAGCAGTTAGAGCAGAGTCAACAGGACAATCCCACTAATAGCAAAAGAAACGAAAGAATACAAACCAGGGTTGAGATACAGGAGAGAGAAAAGAAGAAAACTATGGAAAAAATTAATGCAGTTTAAAAAGATGGTTCTTTGACAGAATTAACAGAACCGACACACTGCTGGTAAGCCCAACCAAAGAAAGGAAGGGACAAACTTCAATAGCAAGGCTGAGGGATGAGACAGGAGGCATTACAACAGACACTCATGAAATCAAAAGGATAGTTATATAATACTATAAAGGCCTGTATTCCAAAGAATCAGTAAACTGGAAGACATGGACAAAAACTTTGTGGAAAAAATCCCTCCCTAGGCTATCCCAGATGGACATCAAGAATCTCAACAGACCCATCACAATAGAAGAGATAGGCAAGGTTATCAGGGGATTACCACCAACAAAAAAATCCCTGGTCAGATGGCTTCATAGGAGAATTCTACCAAGTATTCAGGGAAGATCTGAGACCAATCCTACACAAATATTTACAGAGTATAGAGAAAGACTGGAAAACTGCTGAATTCTTTCTGTGAAGCTATTATAACCCTGAGACCTAACGCAGGCAAGAGCCCCATAAGAATCAAGAACTATATACCAATATATCCCTAATGAGGGCTGAGCCCCGGTGGCGTAGTGGTTGTGCGCGGGACTGCGGCCCACTGGGACGGAGGTTCAATTCCAGCAGTGGGGCTGGGCCTCCTACTCCCACCACCGGAGAGCATTGATGGCAAAAAAAAGAAAAAAAAATCAGAATCAACTAATATATCCCTAATGAACACTGGTATAAAAATCCTTGTATAAAAAAACAAATAATTCACCATGACCAAGAGGAATTCATACTAGGGATGCAGGGATGGTTCAACTTACAAAAGACCATTAGTATTATCTGCCACATTGACATGAAAAAAAAAATTAAAAGAACCACATGATAATATCAATAGATGTAGAAAAAGCATTAGACAACATCCAACACCCATTCCTGCTCAAATGGGAGGGGGAATTCCTCAATATAATACAAATTATATATGAAAAAACCAACAGCCAATGTTTTAGTCAATGGAAAAAAGATGAAAAACTTGAGAACTTTGGCACAGGGAATACACAGGCTACTGGAAATAGGAAAGGGCACACAGAGGAGCAGAAATTGACAAGAGGGATAAAACGCCTGTTTATGTTAAAAGAATTCGCAAAGAGAGTAATAAGAGAACCCACAGACTGAGAAAACATCTTTAGCAATGTCACATCAGACAAAGGCCTTATTACTAAAATCTACAATACTCTTTTAGTTTACAATAAGAAAAAAACTAATTGCTCATTGAGGTGGGCAAAGGACCTGAGCAGGAGATTCACAAGCACAGAAATCCAAAAGGCCAATAAACATAAGAGAAAATGTTCCCAATCATTAGCCATAAGAGAAATGCAAATAAAACAACTATGAGACACCACTTGACACCCTCAAATATAGCCAAATTAAAAAAATCAGAAAGTAACAAGTGCGGGAGGGGCTACAGTGAGATAGGAACTCTTGTTCACTGCTGGTGGATCTATAGGTATGTGCAGCCATTATGGAAATTGACTTGGTGATAGCTAAAACAGATGGAAATCGAGATACCATGGGTCCAGCAATCCCCTACTGGGCATATGCCCAGAAGAGGCAAGAAACAAACCATGGCTACACATCTGTGCTTCAATGTTTATAAAGGCACGATTCACAATCACAAGGAGTTGGAAGCAACCCAAATTTCCATCAGCGAATGAATGGATTAAAAAACTGTGGTACACACATACAATGGAGCACTACGCATTCCTAAAAAGCAGTGATGAACGCATGAAGCACATTATCACATGGGAAGAACTGGAGGAAATTATGCTAAGCAAAGTAAGCCAAGCATAAAAGGACAAGTACAACATAAGTCCATTGAGATAAGCTGAAAAAAGCAAAAGGGGCATAGGAGAAAAGCTACCATATGCATACATTTCTGGGATGAGGTTCTACGGCAAGGGCCAGACCCAATCTAGGGATACATATGACAGCCAAGTAAAAAGGAGGAGAAAAGGAAGGGAGAGGAAAAAAAAACATGAACAGCGGGAGAACAGGGCACTCTCCCACCCCAGGGGAGGGTATTGTTTATATCTCCACAGGAAAGGGCCCAGACTTTAACCCAGTGCGCCAAGATGTGAATGCAATATACTGGCATGAAGCAGCGAACCAATAGAGAGGTCTGAAGGCTGGCCCCAATCCCAGCTACATGGCCTCCCACCCCCTTCCCAGAAGAATGCACTACGGAGGACAGCACTGAGACTACAGCTCAGGGAGAGGGGCATATCTGATCAGAACACAGAGGAGTAAAGGTAGAAAGAAGGAAAGAGTGGAACACATCCTGCACCACCAAACCTTGAAGACACTATTCCTGTTTAAAGCAGCCGATGCACAGAGAGGACCATAGGACTGGCCCCACCAGGAGACCCATAGTGTTACAGGGAAACAACAGTGGAGACACAGAGCAAGAATTGTGCCTGATCTGACCCCACTACAGGGGGTAGGTTGAAGGGATGACACTAAGGGCATGGAACTGAACAGTAAAGGGAGCAAAGCAATGAATTCCTTAGGAATATAAAAAATAGATTTTAGGGTCAGGGTGTGACACTCCATCAGCCTCAACCAGAAAACTCTCCTAAAGGTCAACAAACAGACCTGAAACTATTTATAGACTTTTTTTGTTGTTATTTGCCTTTTGTTTCCTTTTGCTTTTTTTTGTTTTTGTGCTTATTATTATTTTTGAATGTCTATCTAGATAAGATAGACTGGATAAGTAATCCAGAGGAAAAACCATGCGACCACCATTTGGGGGGCTGGGCCGGGGGAGGGGCATGGGAAAAGCAGAGGTGGGAGAAAGGAAAGGGGGTGCCAACAAACCAAGAGACAGGGGAACACTAAGTGATCTAAAATGGATGGCTAGGACAGTGTAGGATACCTGGTGGGGCTTGATCAAATGCAAGGTAGCCAAGAAGAATTAATGAAAGCTGAATGAAGGCTGAGCATGACAGTGGGACAAGAGGAAAGTAAAAGCAAATAGAGGAAAGAACTAGGAGGCAAAGGACATTTATGGAGATATAAATACAGGCATGTACACATGTAAATATATTTATATATAATGATAGGGAAATAGAGCTATGTACATATATCTATAAGGTAAGTATTAAGGTAACAGACGAACATTGGGTCTCTACTCAAGTACTTCCATAACACAAGAACATTTTGTTCTAATAATGCGACTTTCTGTGATGCTCCCTTTCCTGATAGGGTCACTGTAGACAAAGTGGCTGCATAAACAAATGTGGTGAAGAAAGCTGATGGTGTCTGGCTATCAAAAGATATAATGTCCTGGATCTTAAAGGCTTGAAGATAAACAAGCATCCATCTAGATGAGAAGCAACAAAGCCCAGATGGAAGAAGCACACCAGCCTGTGTGATCATGAGGTGTCAAAGGGATCAGGTATCAGGCATCAAAGACCCAGGACAGTCATATCAATATGAATGAGGGTGAGCACCCAAAGTCCATCTATAGACAGTTGGACATCCTCCCACAAAAGATAACAAGGAAGAGATAACCTTATCAAGGTGCAGTATCACACCAATGAAACATACAACTTTCCTTTCTTTCTTTAATGCTTCCTCCCTCCCTCCCACTATCATGACCCCAATTCTATCTTACAAATCCAGTTAGACCGGAGGTGTATAGATAAGTGCTGGAAACACAAAGACTCCAGGACAGATACATTCTTCAGGACCAATAAAGAGAGTGGTGATACCAGGAAAGTAAGGGGAAGGTAGTGGGGGGAGAAAAGGGGAATCAATCACAGTGATCGTTATATAACCCCTCCCAGGGGCACAAACAACAAGAAAGTGGGTGAAAGAAGACAGTCGTAGGTATAAGACATGAAAAACATAATAACATAAATTACCAAGAGTTCATGAGGGGAAAAAATGAGTTGATACAAAGGGCTCAAGTAGAAAGAAAATGTTTTGAAAATGATGATGGCAACATATGTACAAATGTGCTTGACACCATGGATATATGAATGGATTGTGTTGAGAGTTGTACAAGTCCACCCTAAAATGATTTTTTTTTAAAAAAAGGTCATTTAGGCAGCAAAAAAAGAAAAAAAAAGCTGTAAAAGTCTCCAGAAAAATGATTAAAGAATAGAATACTACTATTACAACCACATTTCTACATAGTTCTTTGTTAGGTTTGCTCCTGCCATACAAAAAAAAAAAATGTATGAGAGACTTATGGGTGCTAAGGGTGGGCAGTTAGAAGACAAAACTCAAAAGTATTCAATGCTTATACATACTTAACCATACTCAAATTAAAAAATAGTTTCTAAAGAAAGATAGTATGGTAGTCAAGTATAAAAAATGTTCAGTACTGTCCCTCAGGAACAACAATGGGAGTAGCCATATCCTGTGGGTGACGGAGGGAAGTTGGGGGCAGAAAAGGGGAGCCAATCGCAATGATGGAAGTGCAACCCTGCCCCTCAACTAGATTGATGAACAACAGACACCTGGGTGAAGGGAGATGAAGGGAGACAGCAGATGGTGTAAGATATGAAAATAATAATAATTTAAAACTTATCAAGGGCGTATAATGGTGAGACGGTGGGTGAGGGAGGGAAAAAAAGAAGCTGATACCAAGGGCTCAAGTAGAAAGAAAACGTTTTGAAAAGGATGATAATAACATATGTACAAATGTGCTTGACACAATGGATGTATGGATTGTTGAAAGAGTGGTAAGAACCTCCAATAAAATGATTAAAAAAAAAAAAGCTCAGTATTGAAGGATTTAAAATTTTTTTCCCAGTGATTTTATTGGGGATTCTTACAGCTCTTATAAGATTCCATACATCATTTATATCAAGCATATTTGTACATATGTTGCCATATTCATTTCCAAATATTTTCTACTTGAGCCCTTGGTATAGCTCTTCTTTCCCCCTCCATTTTTTAAATAAATCATTTTACTGGGGGCTCATACAGAACTGAAGGATTTTGAAAAGGCCAAATCCTACAGTGACATGAAACAAATACATGACTTGTTATCATCACTTTTCCTCTAGCTGACTTAGGAAAGGACACTGTTTCAGTTTGCATTAGCACCTGTTCTAGCAGGTTTTCCAAGGTTGAAAGTCATGTAGAAGGCCAATGCCAGTTGTGGTCCCATCCTTTAATCTGTCATGGGATTTCATTTTACTCTAAAAGTATCATATGCAGTGAGGCTCAATATTAAAGAGCTAACTTCAAACAAGGACTCTATTAGTTCTTTTGTACAGTGAAATTTAATAGGATTTGTATTTAGGTCATTTGTTAACTCTATGAATGTCTGGAAAATGCACTCTCATTTGGAAACACACTAAATGATACAGACTGCTAGGTCTGGAGAATTCCAAATGCCTGTGAATGGACAATACACCTGCTCTCAATAAATTTAAATGTGTCTAACACAAACTTGGTGTTTCTTGACAACGACTGCTCAAGCCATCAAACCATTCATAAAATCACACATATGAAGACATGTCTGGTTGAAAAAATCTTCAGCAAAGTCCATGAAGGCAAAGCCACATCAGGAGAACAGACATCTCACCACAGCTCTTGGAAAACTACCGGAGGGGACGATCCTGGGTCCCTCACAATCGGAGGAATTTCTCGGTGGGCAAGGTACCCTCTAAATAAAGCTCTTATTGTGCCCACAGGCCCAGCTAATGCTCCCCTTCCAAATCAATTTTCAACTGCTTCATCAGCAACCAAATCTGATCAACATTTTAAAACCAGCCCTCGAGTGCACCAAGTAGGCCTGTTATCTAGGCGTCTTATCTGCCTGCAAGCCAGTCACCAAGGTCCCAGCGGACCTTTGAGCCCTGGAAGGAGCCCTGAGACTGGATCCCCGCCCCCAATCACGACCTACCTGGCACCCGACCCCAGGGGTCCACTCCGGGGTGCCTGGAGTGGTCTGCCGCCCAGGACGCGGCGTGCGGCCAGGTCGCGTCCTCCCACTGGCTCGACCCCCCAGGTCACTTACTGTTGCTGGACTTGAGGTCTCGGTGCAGGATGGGCACCACGGCCTCCTCGTGCAGGTAGAGCATGCCGCGCGCCATCTGCACCGCCCAGTTGACCAGCACCTGCGGCGGGATGCGGCGCGCGCGCCCCGAGCCGGGGCTGCGCGGGTCGGCGGCGGCGGCGGCCAGGGCGCGGCTGAGCGTGCCCCCGCGGGCGAACTCCAGCACCAGGCAGAGGTGGGGCTGCCGCAGACAGACGCCCAGCAGCCGGAGGATGTTGGGGTGCCGCAGCATGGAGAAGAGCTCGGCCTCGCGCCGCACGCTCTCGGCCGCCGCCGCCGCGTCCTGCTCCGGGTCGGGCCGCGCCGCCTTCACCGCCACCTCCTGGCCCTGCCAGGTGGCCCGGAACACCTGTCCAAAGCCGCCGGCGCCGATCAGCTCCTTCAGCTCCAGCCGCTCGAAGTCGATGTGCACCGGCGAGCAGGGCCGCGGCGGCGGCGGCGGCGGCGGCGGCGGCGGCGGCGGCGGCGGAGGCGGCGGGGCCCGCGAGGGCGACGGGCCGGCGGCCGGGCGGCAGGGCGCCACGTAGTTGGCGGGGAAGATGCCCAGGCGCCGCTGCACCTGGCCGGCCCACCAGCCCTCGTCGCCCGACACGGCGGCGTCCTGGGAGAGCACCTCCACCAGCTGGCCGCGCCGCAAGCTCAGCTCGTCCTCGCCGCTGGCCTCGTAGTCGTAGAGCGCGGCCCACAGCCGCCCGCCGCCCGCCGCCGGGCACGAGCCGCAGGAGGAGGCGGACGAGGACGAGGACGAGCCGGCGGCCGCGAGTGACCCCAGCGCTGGGGACGCGGGCCTGTCGGCCGCCCCCGGGGCCGCAGAGAAGGCCATCGAGGGCGATCCGGAGGAAGACGGCGGGGCTGCGGGACGGAGGGCTCAGCCTCCTGGGCGGCCGGGCGGGCGCATCTTCCAGCCGGGTCGCCTTCCCCACGCCCCCGGCGCAGGCCGCAGAAAGGGGCTCGCGGGCGCGGAGAGCCCAGTCGGCCGGCTGCGGGCCCTGGCTTTTACCCCCCGTTCTTCCTCAGCCGCCCGTGTTGCTGGAGCTGCACGCGCGAGCGCGAGCGCCCTGGCAGGAACTCCATAGTGGCTCCCGGAATTCCAGCCAGCCAGAACGGGCGGGCTGACCCGCCCCCGAGGACCCGCCCCCAAGACCCGCCCCAAGACCCGCCCCCGAGGACCCGCCCTCAGCATCCGCCCCCAGGACCCGCCCCCGAGGACCGGCCGCGCTCTCTAAGCTCGGGCTTAAGGACATTAGCGTGCCAGAACCTGGTCGCTGGGAACGAGGCCGAGAGCTTCAAGGATTTGGTGCTTTGGGAGGTCAAGGAAGGGAGTGAATTATTGCCCAGAAGGAATGACAGAACATCTCTGAATAGGTTCCCGGGGTCAGAACAAATCCAAGAACGGCCCCAAACCTGTGACGAGGCAGTGCCCCACAGCACCAAGGTCTGATCTGTTTGAAATCAAAATATTTCAGAATGAGCAGGGTGCAGATCATGGTACAAAGATAGTGACAGGCCCAAACAGCCCTGCCATTTCCTTTTTTCTTGACTGTTAACTTTTTCTTTGCCTTACTGTCAGCTCCAAGGGACTGGACATCCTGCATCCCTGTGAACGCACAGGCTTGAGTTGATTAACTTGGAAAATGACTGGGCGCTCTGGCTTCTTCGACTGTATTTGCCCCAGTAAGTAGGCTTCTGTGCTCTCCAAGAAAAAGTGAATAGGGCATTGGAGACACTGTTCGAAGAAACTCGAGTTTTCAGTCGTGTACCGCCTATTCTTTAAACCAGTTGCCATAGTTTTTGCTGATTCATGGCAACCCCATGTGTGGCACAACAGCACCGCACTGTAGGATTTCACAGGAGTCCTGGATGACAGCCCCATGTGTGTCAATGCTGGTGGCTTAGTGGTGGCCCTGGACTGCTACGCAAAAGGCTAGCCCTTCAGCTCCATGAACTGCTGCTCAAGAGTCAGATGTGGTTTCCATTCTTGTGAAGAGCTACAGTCTTGAGACCGACAGGTTTCTATTCGGTCCTAGAGGGTAACTTTGATTGGAATTGACTTGATGATAGTGGGCTTTTTTTTTTCTTGTTGTTGTTGATATTTTGGGTTTAGTAGATGAATTTTTTGGAAGTAGTTCTCCATGTGCCTGTGGATAGTCTCAAACCACCAACACTTTCGTTAGCCGCCAAGTGTGTTTTGGCTACCAAGGAACTCCTGAATATTCATTAAGCATGTTTAAAAATAAAAAAAAAGTGTTAGGTGGGATTAGCTGACAAGGTGTGTACATACATACACATTCAGGGCAGCAGAATCCCCACTTGCTTTTGATCATTAAGCCAGTTAGGAGCCCTGGTCGCGTAGTTGTTGGTTTGGGCTGCAATTCGCAAGGTCAATGGTTCAAACCACCAGCAGCGACAGGGGAGACGAATGGGGCTTTCTTCTCTGAAAAACAGTGGCAGCCTTGGAAACATAGGGGCAGTCCCACCCTGTCCTATGAAGGCTGCTATGAAGGGATGCATTGGCAGGAAGTTTGAGGGGTGAGGGGTGTTAGAGAGTTAGAAACACCACCTTCCAAGTTTTTAGCTATTTTCTCAGATCTTTATATTTCTAGATATAGGATACAGAATTATAGAAATATTTTTAACATTTCAATGGACTTGCCCATATCAGGTTCTGCCTTGAACTTTTAAAGACAAAAAAAAAAAAAAAAACGAGAACAAAACAAACACAATATTCTGGAATTTTAGAAAGCCAGCTGTTAGTCTTTCATTTTGGATTACATTCGAGAATGTGTGTGTGTGTGTGTGTGTGTGTGTGTGTGAGAGAGAGAGAGAGAGAGAGAGAGAGAGAGAGAGAAGAGAGAGAAGAGAGAGATAATTTAATACAACCTGTCATCACCAGTATCTGTGAAAGAGAATATAACTCTGGTTAAAACCAAAGCTCTGGAGAAAGACCTGGGCTTCAGTCTTGGTTGTTTTCTGTGTGAAACTGAATCTTGTTCCTCAGTTTTCTCCTCTGCAAATGACTATCACAATAGTAAATGCCCCCTAAAGGTGTCCTTAGGATTTATTGAGCAATAGTATATAAAGCATGTTATCAGGAGAAACCAGCTTGGTAAAGTGAGGAACAGCAAAAAGGAGGAAGACCCTCCATGCGATGGGTTCACGTGATGGCCAGGATAAGACACGAGGCATTATACTGATACAGCCCGTGTGACCTCTGGAGACTGAGAAGCTGCATAGAGACCCTGGCCGGCGCTGAGATGCTTACAACACCACTGGATTTATCAGACTTCCAACCCACTGGCCTGTGTTCTTAAGGCATTCAGCGTCATTGCATGTGTTTTGTGAGTATGAAGAGGACTTTATAGATTGGTATTGGACCTATGGGCTAATATTAGACCTAGGGATTTGTTCTGGACTGAGCTGACATGTTTTCACAATATACAATTGCTCTTGTATAGATAGCTTTTTCTTATGCACATATGAGTGTCTATGATTTTGTTTCTTCAGTCTACCCAGATTAACACAGGAGGGGAGTGCATCAGAAATGGAGGGATGGACAAACAGGAGAGTGGTAGGAGTGGCCTCATTGGAAAGGTGAAGTTTGAGCATACTGAAAAGAGATGAAGAAACACTGTGGCCCACTGGGATGGAGGTTCAATTCCAGCTCACAGGAGCAAAGGCTGGGCCTCCTACTCCCACCACCAGAGGGCAGTGATGCCTAAAAAAAAAGAGAGATGAAGAAACAGGACAGGCAATGATTCAAAGATTAAATGGACAAATCCAAAAGTCAGTTTATAATATCCTTTGGCTTTAGCATTCTGGGGAAGATTCAGCATATTATTTCCACTTTTATTTTAGGGTAGTTATAAAGAACAAGGTGTGAGTAAAAAGTGGCTTGAAAAAATTTTTAACTGTATGTTTTATGCAATTGTAACCTAGCCTTTTTCTTTTAAATCTTGCCCTCCTACTTCTGTTTCATATGTTTAAAGATTTAATGTTAAATGAATGCTTAATAATACTAACATTAGTAATGGTGATAGAACTAAAAAAAATAGCAATAAACCTCTATGATAAGCACTTAACCTTTGAGCTATGAATTCTGTCTTTGTTTGTCAGTCTACGGTTTTTCTCTATGTGTCAACTAGCTTTCTGCTTTACACAGAGCAATTGTGATTGTTAAAATTTCTGTAACATTAATCACTGAATAAGACTGAAGCTCTGCCTGTCAGATACAAAAGTTACAAGTTATAGTCAGGGCTACTGACGGACAATGAACTACTTCACTAAATAATGAAACAGTGTAAAAACCTGAGTGTTTCAGAAAGCCAAATTCTTTCTAAACCTTAAAAACTATCTCTCTGAACCAAGAGCACAAAGCTGACAACCTTGGGCCAGAGACAGGCAGATTGCCATTTCACACTGATTGCTATTTTTGCACATTTCTCTTAGCAAACAGAATAACTTAAAAAAATTAAAATGTTCTAGACTCTTTGAATGAAATATATTCTTTACAACTTGCTAGAAATATCAATATATCAATATCAATATCAAGGTCAGAGTTTAAACTTGCTTTGTTTGAATTGTATTAAATGCCAGTAGCTAGCTTGCTATTTTCATATCAAAACATAAAAAAAGTTAATATTTTTGACCCAAATACCTTACTCCTGGACTCACTGTGTTTGTAAGATGATTTGTGGACTCTGAACATATGTAGTGTTCAGTTTAGTCCTTTTTGTCCTTTTACTACAGCTATTTTATAACTGCTTCTTGCTCTCAAATCTATTTCTACCTTTCCTCAACTAGAATGGAGCATATGAGAAAAGTCAAACTTACACCACTGACCTTTTTTTAGAGACCTTGAGCTTTTACTCCAATAAAAATATCTTCCTTAAAATATAAGCAAGTTAGAATAATATTAACATACTACTTTAAAATAGGAATATTAGATATATGTATATATATTTATATGTTAAGTATTAAGGTAACAGACATAGAGCCTCTACTCGAGTATTCCCTCAATACAAAAACACTTTGTTCTAATAACCCAGCATTTTGTGATGCTCACCTTCAAAACACCATCTCTGAGGACAGAGCAGGTGCATAAGCAAATGTGGTGAGGAAAGCTGATGGTACTCAGCTATCACAAGGTATAGTAGAGGTTACCAAACTTACATGGTCTACTGTCCTCTTAAAAAAAGAATTCCTCATGACCTCCCTAGCAATGAAAACCTTTTGTACTCCAGCCCATAATCCAGGATAAAGTGTAGGTATCTGCTCTTACAATGCCCTTAAATCATTTCACACACCACCGGGGGCAGTGGCGCCCACTTTGGGAAACTATGATCTAGATACTTAAAGACGAGCAACCAAGCCCACATGGAAGAAGCACAAAGGCCTTTGTGATCATGAGGTGTCAATGGGATCAGGTACCATACATCAAAGACCCAGAGCAAAAAATCATATCAATGTGAATGAGGAAGAGCACAGCGTGGGAACCCAAAGCCTATCTGTAGACAATTGGACATCCCCTCACAGAAGGGATAGATGAGTCAGTCAGGGCGCAGTATAACAGACAAAACAGACAACCTTTCCCTAGTTCTTTAATGCTTCTCTCCCCCCCACTATAATGACTCCAATTCTATCTTACAAATCTGGCTAGAGAAGAGCATGTACACTGGGTACAGATAAGAGCTCTCGGGCTGAGCCCCGGTGGCGTACTGGTTGTGCGCGGGACTGCGGCCCACTGGGAGGTTCAATTCCAGCAGTGGGGCTGGGCCTCCTACTCCCACCACTGGAGAGCAGTGATGCCCCAAAAACCAAAAAAAAAAAAAAAAAAAAAAAAAGAGCTCTCACAACACAGGGGATCCAGGACAGATAAATCCCTCAGGGCCAATAATGAGAGTAGCAATACCAGGAGGATAAGAGGAAGGTGGGGGGAGAAAGGGGAAATCGATCACAATGATCTCCTGTAACATCTTCTCAGGGGGTTGAACAACAGAAAAGTGGGTGAAGGGAGACAGTGGTTGGTGTGAAAAATGAAAAAAATATATAGATTATCAAGGGTTCATGAGAGATGGAGGAGGGGTAATGATCTGATACCAAAGACTCAACTAAAAAGAAAATGTTTTGAAAATGATGAGGCAAAATATATATAAATGTGCTTGACACAATGGATGTATGTATAAATTTGATAAAAATTGTATGAGTCCCAATAAAATCAAGTAAATAAATCCCCCAAACATGAAGGGCATAATCAGTGGCCTTGAGTTTTGTTAATATATTCGCACAATTAGTAAGAAAAAATAATTACATGAGTAACAATGAATACAAGGAAAAATGTTCTAGAATTTAATCTGGTGACAACTGTACAATTCTTCTTAATGTGATTGTATGATATGTGGATGAAATGCTAGTAAAACCATTTTTGGGGGGGCATCACTGCCCTCTGGTGGTGGGAGTAGGAGGCCCAGCCTTGCTGCTGGAATTGAACCTCCAACCCAGTGGGCCACAGTCCCACACACAACCTCTACGCCACCGGAGCTCAGGCCAGTAAAACCATTTTTAAAATAGCCTGTTTCAAATTCCTATCAGGAAAACATTAAGTGAACACAAGTCATCTTTTCCTCACTCATTAAACCCAAACTGAAAAAACAAAAACCAAATCCATTTCCATTAGGCTGGTTCCCATTCATAGCTACGCAATATAGGGCTTCTAGGTCTACAAATCTTCCTGAGAGCAGATTCCCTAATCTTTCTTCCGTGTTTTGAACTGCCTGCCTTGTCGTGAGCAGTCCAACACTTACCTGACACCTGAAAGCAGTTCTGTTTTCTTGCATGAACTAATCTCTTTTTCTAAGTCTTTCAAAATTCTGCTATTGCTACAGAGTTCCTGTGTTAGCTTAATTGACCTTTCCTTCCTTTATCAATTAATGTGGAACATGTAGCATCTTGGCTTTAATCCAGTCCTGTTGCCTCCAAGTCTCGTGCTCAAGGTTGGTTTTATTGTGGTAGCAATTGTGCAAAACTTCTCAATGTGATTGAACTTTGGAGTGATGGAATATCCATATTAGCTCCCAATAAAATGTCTTGGAACAAAAAATAAAGATTAGTTTTATTCTCTGTGAAAACTTCCAGGAACTAGAGCTGTGATGTCTGCCATGTGATGTGACTTTCTTGATTTTCTGGATATTTTTCCTTGCCACTTGCTTTTTTATCACATAGATTTGCTCTTGTTATTGTTCTGAAGTTGCAGATGGTTGTGAAGTACCTTGGAAACTCACATAAACGTAACCTATTGCTTTGTGTTCACCACTAGGGGTCTTCGTGATCTCTGAAGATGTAACTTGATGAAGTCGAGTGTTCTATGTGTGCTCAAAGGTTTCAGGGAGCATGTTTTCCTGCAGGGGTATGCTCTTGCACACACTTTTCTGTCATGAAAGTAAGAATGCCTTTTAGACAATTCTCACACATCAAAAGACTTCATTCAAAGGGTGAAAAGGGAGCCACACACTCAGGAAAAAAATCTTGAGCAACGATGCAAAGGACATGGGACTAATAGCCAAGATGTATAGAATTCTGTAGCACCTCAATGGGAAAAACAAATGCCATATTTTGGGGGCCCTAAGATGCACATCCACCCCCCCAAGTGGAGGTAAAAAGATCTTAGGGTCTGAAGGTGTGGTACCTCATAACATTTAGGTATACTGGTACTATTTGATTCAGAATATTTTTTCTTGTTTTCCTGTTCTAAAAACTGGGTGTGTCTTTTGGTCAGCTGTGTCTTCTGGTCTGAAAAATATGGTAACCCAATTAAAAAGTAAGCAAAAGACAGTTCACCATAAAGGATACTCAAATGGCTACAAACACATGAAAAAGTGCTCGATATCATTAAGCATCTGGAAGATGCAAATCAAATCAACAACGAGATATCACACCCCCAGTAACAGACCAGTGACAAACAAAATCAGAAAACAACAATACAGGAGAGGATGCAGAGAGATTGACATTCCTGGACACCGCTGGTGGGCTCATGAACATGTTCAATCTTTGTGATTGAAGTTAGATGGTGCTACCTAAAACAGCCGGGACTAGAAATGCCCAACCCAAACCCAAAACCAAGCTTACTGCCATAGAGTCCCTTATGCGCGTCCTAGCAATCTTATAAGATAGGGCAGAATTGTCTCTGTGGGCCTCTGAGACTCTAACTCCTTCCGGAACAAAAGCCCCATCTTTCTCCTGAGGAGTGGCCAGGGGTTTCAAACTTCTGACTTTGTAGTTAGAAGCCCAACGCGCAACCCACTGGTCACTAGATCCCTTAGAAATTCCATATGACCCAGCAATACCTTTGATAATTATGTATTCCAAAGGAGTCAGAGATCCCACACGGACACACACATGTTCTTTTAAAAATAATTTATTAAATACTCTTATTGGGAGCTCTAACATCTCTTATCACAATCCACTGTGTCAAGTACATCTGTACATATGTTACCATCATCATTTTGGAGGGGCATCACTGCCCTCTGGTGGTCGTGAGAGCTACCCAGCCTTGCTCCTGGAGAGCTGCTGCTGGATTTGAACCGCCACGCCAATGGGCCGCAGTCCCGCACTCAACCACTATGCCACTGGGACTCAGTCGCCATCATCATTTTCAACGCATTTTCTTTCTACTTGAGCCCTTCATATCAGTTCCTCATTTCCCCCCTCTCTTTTCCACCTTCCCTCCCTCATGAACCCTAGATAATTTACCCAAAGCAATATGCTGTTTGAACCCTTGACTTCTGCTCCCATGAGCAGTGTTTGATGGGTTTAAACGGATGACCTTTCTGTTAACAGTCCAACTCATAACCACTATGCCACAGAGCAATGGAATTAGGAATATAGTACTGGGCATATTCTCCCCTTAGAGTTTATATAAGTCTTCTTCAGTGTTTCCCATCTCCACCCATGGGAGGTGGCTCCTACGGATTTATTTACCAACAGAAATATAATCACCTTCCCTGAGACATACATGCTCCCCTCCCCCTTCTTGACTTGAATTTGCAGTAATTTTCTCTAATCACTTTTATAAGACTATTGATTGATTTGAGGGTGAGTTTGGCACAATGTTGTATGGCCGCATCTGCATGATCTCCTCCCTCATTTTGAAAAACTGACCAAAGTTGAGGTGAAGGCTCCTCTGTTGAAGTGGTTTTTAAAATACATATATAGAGGCAGTGATATAGGTATGGTTCATGGGCACTAGGCAGTCTCTCTAACTTGTTGCTTGGGAGACTGAATTAAAAGATGACAAGACCCGAGAGCAGAAGCCTGCCTGCCTTTTAGTGTCTATTCTTATAGCACTGGACTCATAAGATATTGGTAGTTTTGGGACTGACTGACTTCATTCAGTATAATGGATTCTAGGTTCATCTATGTCATGAGGTGTTTCATGCAATCATGACTGTTTTTTAGAGACACATGTATTCCATGGTATGTAAGTACCAGAGTTTTTGATTCATGCTTCTACTGATGAACACTTGGGCTGTTTCCAGCTTCTTGCTATTATGAATAATGCATCAAAGAACTGGGAATGCATATGTCTCTTCTTGATTTGTTTCCTTGGGGGGGGGGGGCGGCAATTTATTCTTAGCAAAGCTATTTCTGGGTTGTATGGTATTTCTTTTCTCAATTGTTTTCCAAACTCCAAACTCACAGCCATGGAGTCAGTTCTGTCTCATAGCGACTGCTAATGAGAGAGAAGATCTCAGTCTTTCTCCTGTGGAGCTGCTGGTTGGTTTTGAACTCCTGACCATGCCGGTTGCAACCCAAAGTGTAACCGCTTCACCAGAAGGGCCCCAGTTGTTTTAGGTAACACCGCGTCACTTTTCACAATGAATGGAGAAAAGTTCGAAGTTGTCAAGGATTTCTTCTTGCTTGGATCTGCAATCAATGTTCATGGAAGCAGCAATCAAAACATTAAAAGTTGCTTTGCATTGGGCAAATCTACTGCACAAGACTTCTTTGTGTTGAACAGCAAGGATGTTTCTTTGAGAACTAAGGTGCCCCTGATCCCAGCCATAGTATTTTCAGCACAGGTCATCATAGGAAGAAGCTGGGAACTGCCTAAATATTCATGCCTTTTACCTATTTGTAATTGTTTATTTTTCTCACTGTGGTGTTGCAGGATTTCACAGGTTTTAGAAATTAGTCTCTCATCTGTTATCATTGCTAAATATTTTCCCCAATACATGAGCTCTCCTTTTATTCTTTTGATGAAATCTTTTGATGTGCATATGAATTTTATTTTTAGTAGGTTCCATTAATCTATTTTGTCTTCCCCTGTGTGTATTTTCTTTGCTATATTTGGTAAGACCTAAAATAGGACCCTCAAATTTGTCTCAAGTTTATCATTTAGGCCCTTGAACTCTAGAATTCACACTTAGATCTCTAATCCATCTTAAATTTGTTTTAAATTCCCTCCATGGGTTAAGGTATGTGTCCTGTTTCATTTTTCTGCAGGTAGAGTCTAATTTTTCCAGCATTATTTGTTTAGGAAGATATTCTTTCCTATTTTGGGGGTTTTTTTGTAGAAAATTAGTTGCCTTATAGGTGGATGTTTTTATGTCTGGGTATTCTAATTTGTTCTAATTTGCTCTCTCTCTCTCTTCTCTAAATACCAATAGCAGGCTGTTTTGACCACTGTAGCTATGAAACAGATTTTGAGGTCAAGTAATGCAAGACCTCCTTTGTTGTCTCTTTTGAGAAGTTCTTTGCTTATTCTGGACTTATTCCTCTCCATATGAAGTTGGTAATTTGCTTTTCCATTTCTTTAAAGAGCAAGTTTCAGAGTTTCTTCTCACATATATTTTGATCTTTTCTTTCTTTCCTGTCTTTTAAATGCCTCTTTGATTCTTCATGTTTGATGCTCTCGTCTTTCTATAGCTCCTTAAGTCTTCTGTCATGAGTGTTCAAAGAAAGAAATCAACTCTTGAGACGATCTTAAAAATCATGTGGGATATATATCTTGCTTTTGTGGACTTGTTTTCATTTTCCTTTATTTCAACCTGAACTTATCTATGAGTCATTGATGGTCTGTTCCACAGTCAGCCCCTGGTCTGGTGTGCAGAAAGATTGTCCTTCTCCCTACTGGTCTCCACACCATTTACTCACAGCTGCTTGGGCTGTAACTCACCCCAAGAACCTTCAGTTGTAGAAACCAGGCAAAGTCTAGGTATTGTGGCCATAGTACTCCACTAACACCACCAAGCAAAGAAAAATCAGGTCTAAGAAGATGGGAACACATGGTTCTCTGGTATCTCTATATTTTAGAGAAAGCCTTCAGGAACTTTAATTGCCTCCAGCATGAGTGAGATCTCTTCCTTGTAAGATCTTGCTGGGCTGGAGACTGCTTTGGGAAACGTGATGATTTTACACATTGACTACAAGCAGAGACCACATGTGCAAATAGATTTGGAACCCTCATTAATTTCCATAGCCTTCTGCACATGTGGTGCTCAGAATTTAAGTTATAACAGAATGCTACAACTTGGGTAAACATTGTAATAGGGAAAAAAAGAGATATCAAATTCGAATATTACTCATTGCTGCTGTCTGATGCCCTCTAATTAGTTGTTACACATAGAACCTATGTACAATAGAACAAAATGTGGCCCAACACCGTGGTATCCTCACAATTGTTTGTATGCTTGAGCTTCTTGCTGCAGCCACGGTGCTAACCCGTCTTGTTGAGGGTCCTCCTCTTTTTCACTGGCCCCAAACTTTACCAAGAATAGGTCTTTCTCCAAGGACTAGTCTCCCAACAACATGTGCAAAGTATGTAAGAGGAAGGCTTGCCATTCTGGCCTCTAAGGAGTATTTTGGCTGAACTTCTTCCAAGGCAGATTTGTGTGTTATTGTGTAGTACTTTCAATACCCTTTATCAGCACCATAATTCAAATGCTTGATTCTTCTTTATTCAATGTTCAACTTTTATCTGTATGTGAGGATATTAAAAAAATGTTCACTAAAATATGTGTGTGTATGTATATATATATGGTTTGGGCCAGGTGCACCTTAGTTCTCAAAGTGACATTGTTTCTTTTCAACACTTTAAAGAAATCATGTGCAGCAGATTGACCCAATGCAATGTGTCATTTGATCACTCTTTTTTGTACTTGGTGGCCTAGATCCATTTTTATTAGACTCTACCTTTTCTTTTTTCTATAAATCATTTTACTGGGGACTCTTACAGCTCTTAAAGCAATTCAGATGGGCTGAGCCCCCGTGGTGTAGTGGTTGAGGGTGGGACTGCGGCCCACTGGGTTGTCAGTTCAAATCCAGCAGCAGCTCTCCAGGAGCAAGGCTGGGTCTCCTACTCCCATCTGAGGGCAGTGGTGCCCCCCCCAAAAAAAAACAAACAGTTCAGACATCAATTTTATCAAGCACATTTGTACATATGTTGCCATCATCAATCTAAAAACATTTCTTTCTACTTGAGCCCTTGGTATCAGCTCCTTACCCCCTGCTTCCTCTGCTCTCTCCCACCCTTGTGACCCCTTGTTAAATTATAGATTATTATTGTTCTGATATTTTACACCACCTATTGTCTCCCTTTCTATTGTTTGTCCTCCAGTGGTGGGGGTGGGGGTGGCTATACATTGATCCTTGCAATTGGTTTCCCCCTTTCTTTCATCACCTTCCCCCTACACTCATAGCATCATTATTCCCATTACTGTTCCTGAGAGGTTTATCTGTGGTAGATTCCATGTGTCAAGAACTCTTATCTTAACCAGTGTACATGCTCTCGTCTTTCCAGGCTTGTATGGTAGAATTGGGTTCATGACAGTAGAGGTAAGAAAGCATTAAAGAACTAGAGGAATGTTGTGTGTTTTGTCTATACGCTACCCTGCCTGACCCATCCCTTACTTGTGATCCTTCTGTGAGTGGATTTCCAATTGTCTACAGATGAGCTTTCAGTCTCCACATTGGATGATTGTTTTGGGTCTTCTGATGTCTTTTACCTGATCCTGGTGACACTTAGTGATCACACAGTCTGGTGCACTTCTTCCATGTGGGCTTTTTGTTTCCCTGCTAGAAGGAGACCTTTAAAGCCCCAGGCACTAAGTCTTGTAATAACCAGGTGCCATCAGCTTTGTTCATCACATGTGCTTATGCACCCATTTTGTCTTCAGAGATCAAGTTGGGAAGGTGAGCATTACAGAATGCCAGATTATTAGAACAAAGTACTCTTGTGTTGAGGAAGTACTTGACTAGAAACCCAATGTCTGTCATCTTCTTTAATATTTAACATGTCTCTAAGTTTATATCTTTATCATTACATACTAATATATTTACATATATATACCTATATTTATGTGTTTATGTATGTCTTTTGCCTCCTAGTTCTTTACTTTATTTCCTTTTACTTTTGTCATGTCCCTCTACCATGTTATGCCTTTATTTGTCTCTCAATAATTCCCCTTGGCTACCTTGTCCTTGATTGAACCCCACCAAGTATTCTGCACATTCCTCTTCATCAATTTTTTTTGGGGGGGGACATCACTGCTCTCTGGTGGTGGGAGTAGGAGACCCAGCCCCACTGCTGGAATTGAATCTCTGTCCCAGTGGGCCGCAGTCCCGCTCACAACCACTACGCCACCGGGGCTCAGCCCCCCTCTTCGTCAATTTTAGATCTCCTGTTGTTCCCTTGTTCCTGGGTTTGTTGGCTCCCTCCTCCCTTTCTTCCACCTCCCCCTTTCCTCTGTCTCCCTGGAGCTGTCGGTCCTGTTGTTTTCTCCTCAGGATTGCTTATCTTGACTATTTTTTTTTCACAATCTGTTATTTTTAATTACCTTAAGCTTATGATCCCTTAATTTACAAATGTTTGCCAGTAAGGTATCTTCTCTACCTTATTCTTCCTAAGGAGTTGCTAAAAGCACTAGTCAACAGTTGTTTTTGAATAGCCGATTGAAAGATTTATGATTAACTTAAGAATTTAAATGCAAAGTTCAACTTGCTCTCTCATGATGTTGACTTTTAAAAGCATCTGGCCTTGAAGAAAGCTGATGGTGCTCGGCTATGAAAAGATATAGCATCTGGGGTCTTACAGGCTTGAGTAAACAAGCAGCCATCCAGCTCAGAAGCAACAAAGCCCACATGGAAGAAGCAAACCAGCCTGTGTGATCACAAGGTGTTGAAAGGATCCAGTGTCAGGCATCAAAGAACTAAAATTATATCATTATAAATAGGGGGAGTATAGATTGGTGACCCAAAGCCCATCAATAGGTGAAGTAACATCCTCTTACAGAGGTGTTACAGGGAGGAGATGAGTCAGTTAAAGTACAGTGTAGTAACAACAAAATATGCATCTTTCCTCTAGTTCTCAAAT